>VDFB02270651.1:344737683-344860835 GCA_007258455.2 Sequoia sempervirens | reverse complement strand
CAAACTTCATGCACAAACTATCATCTCCTCCAAAAATGATATCATCAACAAAGACTTCAACAATCATATCTTTATCATCATCAATCTTGAAATACAAATTACTATCAACAATACCTTTATTAAATCCAAGCTTCAACAAATGATTGTACAATCTAGCATACCATGCTCTTGGGGCTTGCTTAATTCCATACAATGCTTTCTTTAACCAAAAAACCATATCTCCCTAATCAGTCAATTGAAATCCATCAAGTTGTTCAACATACACTTCTTCCAATTCTCCATTTAGAAATGTTGACTTGACATCCATTTGATAAACCTTGTAGTTTTTGTAAGTAGCATAAGCAAGAAATAGTCTCACAGCTTCAATCCTAGCAACAAGGGAAAAGGTTTCTTCAAAGTCAATTCCTTCCATCTGAGAATACCCTTTACACACCAATCTTTCTTTGTTTCTAACAACTTCACCTTTCTCATTCAACTTGTTTCTAAAGACCCATTTAGTTCCAATTACATTTTTGTCCTTAGGTCTAGGAACAAGAATCCATGTATTATTCTTCTCAATTTTCTGTAGTTCTTCTTTCATTACTTTCACCCAATGTTCATCTTTGCATGCTTCATTCACACTATTAGGCTCAGTCTTTGAAATCAAACAATATTCTTCTACAATTTTTCTCCTAGTCTAAACACCTTTGTTCTTATCACCTATAATTTGATCTTTTGAATGATTTAGTCTTACATACCTTGGAGTCTTAGGATGCTCTTGAACTTCTAGCTCTTGTGATCTCTCTTCTGCGCTTTCACTAGTTCCTTCCTCTTGATTTTCTTGATTCACTGGAATAATCTGAACTTGATTTTGAGTTTGAAATTTCTTTCCTGAGACTGAACTATTATTCTGATCATTTGAATCATATCCACAAGTTCTGGATGGTCTAGCTATGTCTTCATCAACCTTGACATTTTCACTTTCAACTACTTTCCTCGATCTCTTGTTGTAGCACCAATAGGCCTTACTCTTAGTAGAATAACCAAGAAAGATTCCTTCATCTCTCCTAGCATAAAACTTTCCTATCTCTTCATCTCTTTTGATATAGCATTTACTACCAAAGATTTTTAAATATCTAATAGTAGGATTATGACCAAACCATAGCTCAAAAGGGGTCTTACCAATATCACCTTTGACTTGTACCTAGTTGAGGATGTAAACAACAATACTCATAGCTTCTCTCCAATAGATATGAGGAACATTTCCTTCCAACATCATAGTCCTAACAACATCTTGAACTATCTTATTCTTCCTTTCCACAACTCCATTTTGCTAAGGGGTCCACAGGGCAAATAATTGTCTCTTTATTCCATGCACTTCACAAAAAGAATTAAACTCATCGGAAATGAATTCACCACCTCTATATGATCTCAAAAATTTAATCTTTAGACCTATCTATGTATCAACCATAGCCTTAAAAATCTTGAACTTCTCTAGAGTTTCAAAATTTTCCCTTAAGAAAGTAACCCACATCAATCTAGAGTAATCATCAATAAGTAACATGAAGTACTTGTCTCCTTGTAAACTTCTGGCTCTAGAAGGACCACACAAATCAATATGAACAAGCTCCAACACTTCATTTGAATAATGTTGTTTGCTCCAAAATGAAATTCTAGTTTGCTTCCCTAACTAACATTCCTTGCATATAGTATTAGTAGGCTTTACCAACTTAGGAAGATCTCTCATTGCCTAAGTAGAACTTATCTTGATAATATTGTCAAAGTTTACATGACACATTCTCCTATGCCACAACCAACTTTCATCAACTTGAGTAATCAGACAACTTTTACTAGCAACATTCAGGTGAAAGATGTTACCTTTCATTTTTGTAATCACATTTCCAGAACTCCCCAATATTCTACACTTTCCATCCTTGAATTGAAGATTGTATCCTTTGTGAACCATCTTTCTAACACTTAAAAGATTATGTTTCAGACCTTCCACATAAAGAAAATCATTATTATTATTATTCTTACCATCAAGAGAAATACATCCTCTACCATGCATTACACCAGCTTTTTCATCACCAAATCTTACAACACCCCCATCATACTTTTCTAGGCTCACAAATTTGCTTTTATTACCTCTCATATGATGAGTGAATCCACTGTCAATCACCCATTCATCTTTCTCTTCAACTCGAGTAGCTAGAACTTTCTCCACATTTGAGAAACTAGCAGATTTAATAGGGGTTGGATCATTTTCCTTGATATCAATAAATACCCATTCATCTTCACTTGCATTCCCTTTATCAGATTCATCATTTGTCACACCTTCATCAGCAACATAATAGTGCTTTCTTTGAAATTTAGGCTTATTAGGTCTTGGCTTAGGGACTCTTTCTAAACACCTTGATGCAAAATGACCTATCTTATTGCAAGAAAAACATTTAATAGGTAATTTCCCTTTATACTTACCTTCTCCTCTGGCTTCCCTTTTGACAATAAGTTCTTCAAGCTCCTCTATTTTTCTCTCCTCTTCTTCAATCTCTCTCATTTCCTCCTCATACTTGAATACCTCTCTAGAAGAACCTTCTCCTGGATCATATCTCTATTTATCTCTACCGAAAGTAGTAGCTTTGAATGAAAATTCTATCTTAGGAAGAGCATCACCAAATTCACTCAACTCAAAAGTTGTAAGTTTACCAATCAACATGTCTTTGGTTACATTTGTTACATTCTGGAGCTCCTCAATAGCAATAGCTTTGACTTTGTATGCAACAAGCAATGATCTAAGAACTTTAGCAATAATCTCTGATTCTTCCAATCATCCACCAACACATCTAATACTGCACACAATTTCATTCACTCTTTGCATGAAAGAAGTAATGTTCTCATCATCACCCTTTCTCAACATTTCATATTTCCCTTTCAAACTTTGCAACTTAGAAATCTTCACATTAGCATCACCTTCATACAAAGTTTCCAAATTTTTCCATATCTTATAAGAAGTCATCAGATCCATAACATTTGTCATCTCAAAATTAGTCAAAGCACTCAACAATGCTTCCTTAGCCCTGATATTGTACTCAGCTTCCTTAATCTCATCTGCAGTAGAAGGACCATTCTATGGAATGATATACCTATTCTTTGTAATTTTCTAGTAGTGCTCACCAATGCATCTCAGATGATACTGCATTCTAGCCTTCCACAGAGAATAATTTGTTCCATCAAATCTTGCACTATCCTTCTTGTATGTCGCCATCTCAAATCACCTCAAGTTGTTAAACTTCTTCCAAGAAACCTACTCTGATACCAATTGTTGGAAACACAAGGGAAAACTACTAAGAGGGGGGGCATGAATCAGTTTTCCCAAAAAATCAAACTTATTAAACTTATTAACCTTATACTCATATCTGATCAATAACCATAAAAGCATAAATCAGCAACACATCAGAAACACACATAACACCAATATTTTTTATGTGGAGACCCTGTTAGGGGAAAAATCATGGTGGAGGTCAGTCCACAAGATTATACCCTTTTAAAAGTATAAATAAATGTGAATGGGGAATGCACATGCATTCAGGTGCATTGCCTAGAGCTCATTGTTCAATTACAAAAGGAAGACTCACTATATTATAGAGATTTGGATTACATCCACAAGATTTTGAACTAAGAAAATAGCATTTGTTAATGCCTGATTACAATTTCGGTTAAGCACATGAACACTTCTTCACACTTTTCTTCTACCTTTGAATGATATGAACATTATTTACACACTCATTCCTTCAAATGATAAAAAAAATCACTCATATATATCCACAACAAGAAATTACATCGCTACATGTCCACCTCAATAAAATAATAAAATGAATACAAACTGTAAGCCCAAAACATTAAAGATTATTAATGTGAATCAACCAAGGTTGGCCACAACATAGTGAAGACCCAAAATAAAATTCTCAAACATGAACCACCTTCAAAAATTATTCCTTGAAGATCCACAACATGCTACAACACCCTATCAGCCAAGAACATGAAAAACATGAACACGCGAGAGAAAATCTCCAATCATGAGAACAATGATCAATGCAGACGAGAAACACAGATAGATCACAATCTAGAAACATCCAAAAACATTATGAATCACTAGAGAAGCATCCACAACATTCGAACTTACTAGAATCACACCATCTTCATTCAGGAACACCAACTAAAGCAACAAAAAGATTGTCAAAATACAACTGCTCATAACTCAATCAAATCTCTGAAACTTAACATGGATAAACTAGATATACTTGACAAGAAACCTTTTAATCCACAACCTCTGATCATCAACGTACTAAACTAACCAATAGACTAAACTTCACTTCACCACTAACAACCTACAACTTACTTTATTACAATTTTCTCAATATCCTTGACATATATAGCTTCTAAGACATTAATGCCAATAGTGTTGACATCAATGACAACCACAACATCCAACAATATAAGTAGTGTGGAATGTTTTTGTGTAGTCGATGAAATGTTTTCATATATCTTGAGAGGTGTGTTTGGAGTTGCTTATTAGTGTTAGTGTAGGTTTGGCTGACCTAGCATGCTAGTGCTAATTGTGGAGGATAATTGTTGATTGAGAAAGTGTTGAGAAGCATGTTTGTGTAGATTTGGGTCCCACTTAAGTAGTGGCATGGTTTTTCTTCACTCCTTTATATTGTGGAAGTGTTTGGTGCCAACCTATTTGGTGTTACACGGTTCAGGTGTATACATTTCATTAAGGCTAACCTAATTGAGATCATTTTAGATCACGAAGGGTATAAATGCAAGGAGAATTATTGTGTGGATGGTGTGAAGTGTGGTACGAAAGATACAAAAGTGATCAGGTGTGATGATCTAAGTATGAGCCTTAATTCATATGATTTCCTAATGTAGTGAGAAAAAGGTATCTACATTTCAGTTTTTTTGATGATTTGTGTGACCGACAACGTAGTATAGGCTAACTACACTTGATCCATGAGAATTAAAAGTGTACTTAAGCCACTAAGCATCAATCTAATAAGATCATTAAATGCAAATTAAGCTAGGAAGCCATTAAAACTAACATATTAAAATACTTAACTTCGCAAAACATACCTTATTTCGCCAGCCCAAAAGCCTATCCCTGGCCAGAGTAATTGCCACTTGGCCAATGCTCTGTGGGCAGGCTGGGAGTGGGAGAGTTTGCAGTCCTGGGTGGGTGGGTGGGATTTGGGGTGGGTGGCCGGTGGTGGGTGCCTGTTTTATGGTGTGTGTAGAATTTTGGGAGGTGAGGCCTCAGTTCATACTCCTCCATGTCGATATTGTAATTCCAACAAACACAAAGCAAATTGGTGCCATGAGGTGCCAATAGATGCCAGTGTGTCAAAATTCTCATCATGGATGTGGATTTGTCAAGGGTCAAGAATGCAAGTTGATATTTAATCAAGGGCTTACAATCATCCAAAAAAACACACTTTCAAAACTTGCACAAGAAGCTTTGTTGAAAGTTTCTTATAAAAAGGAATATTCCCTTTTTCAAATGAGTAAAATTAGATATTTAGTAAATTAAAACCAAATTTAAATGTTCAAAAGGGGAAGAAATATTCCATGAGAATACTCCTTTTGGAGGAATGTGCAAAGGAGGAACCTTGAAAGTAGGAGAATTAGATCTAATTAGTAATGTAATGAAAGGGGAAGTGATATGATATTTAATTAAATAAGTTAGGGTTATTTAATTAAATAAGAGGACTTAGGGATTAAATTATATAATTTGATTTATCAAATTTAATAGGACGAAAGGTTAGCATGAAAGGGGTAGGAATTAACCTAATTAGATTAATTAGGTTAATAGATGGACATGATGCGATTAATTAAATAGCTAGGATAATTTAATTAATTAAGTGAAAAAGAGGACGGGTTTTAGGATGAGACGGTGTTAGTATATCAAATTTAGGTGCATGATATCATTTAGGACATTTTAAAGAGTCTACCTTTTGCCCCTCTTTGAAGCGAGGTACTTGTTACGTTGGTTCAAAGACTGACGCTTTTCAAATTAAAAATGCCGCTCAGATCAAAAATTAAAAAATCTTGATTTTTGGATGCCCCACCATTTCCCATGTTGGCCTCCTATAATGATCTAACAACTAAGCCCTTATAGCTATGATTCAAAGATTTGACATCTAAACTGAATAGCCATTTCGATCATCATGAAGGTGCATTTAACTTGTCAACCTAGGGATGTGTACTTGAAATGGGTCAGCACAGTATGTGCACTAAGGATCCAAAGTAGCCATACTCATTTTACAACTAAGAAAAACATAATGTTGAAGGTAAATTTCTTAGAAAGAAATAACATAAGTGTTAAACATCAACCAACAACTATGCTAAGCTGAAATGCATGACAAAAAAGAAAATTTGAGCAATCAAACAAGAAACTACCATGTCAACTTTGGCTACAAGAATAGTCACAAAATGAAATTCTTGTGGCTGCAGGAATAGTCAGTACCAGAATCTTAACTAATTGTTGAACATAAAAGAATAACTAAACTAAACTAAAATAAACTAAACTAAAGGACAAAATTCTCACCAAGTGGGCCCCCTTGGATGAGTATCCTCTAAAACTAATGTAAAATCATATGCATGAACTTATAACTTCATCTTATTCATTGGAAAAAATGAGTACAATAAAGTAGTGTAACTGTATTGCTAAAAACTAAGAATGCAAGTACATCATCAGGTCACGCAAACTCCTGAGAAGGAGCATCCAAATCTTATTTATAGGAGAATAAGCTACTAACTAAGCAAGGCAGACAACTCCATGAATTAGGAGGATGCAATTTTAGGGAAAGCAGAGAAAGTGGAGAGGTGGTTATGCATGCATGGAATCTAGTCAGACTTGCTTGTCTCAATGCAGATTTAGCACAACATTAACGCCTATATTCACTCAACAAAAATAAAGACCATTTATAAGGCGGTTACAACTCAATTTGCATGAGGAATCTTTTGTTGTCAATAGTATTCCCTCCATTGACCTTTGCATGACCACTTTGTTAACCATTATGGTGAATGACCAGCTGGCAGAATCTTCTCAATTTAGTAGCCTTGAATATACATGCATGGAAATATTAGTACACACAATAATCACATATCTATAACTATCTTAAAGAACATTCATTAATCCACATGTAGAATTGAGACAAATAGTCCATATAACATATCAATGCCATTAAATTTTTGCAGAGATAAAATTAGGCCCAATGTCTATGGTTTTGAGGAAATATCAACATTCAAACATCAAGGTTCATGAAAACTTCAACAAATAGATCATAAGTTCTACCAAAATAAAACCATAAACTAAACTCATCGTTCCCCCACAACCTAATGTTTTTTTGGTCCTCCAACAGGGGAAGGGTTGTTCTACTTAGTCAAAGCCTTGAAATTTGCAACTGCCAACTGTCCTACATCAGTGTTTGATGTGTGTGAAATAGGATCCCAATAGAACCCTTGTTGTATTTCCAATCTATTCCATCTTTGTCTCTCTGCAACAATATCATAGTTGTTAAACCTGTAATTTGGAATGGGCCACATCAAAGTGGGTGGCTAAAAAGTCAGTGGAAGCTAGAATCATCCTTTTTTCCTTCCAATCTATATATATCTGCCAATTATTTTAAGTGTTGCAACATAGTTCTATATAGAGTGGGGCTCAAATTTCTTTAGCTCATCAGTTAGGTTGTTTCATCTTTGTGACATGTATCTTTTCAAAGTTTCCTCTTTTTCTTTTTCCACCACCTCATATTCACTGTAAACTGCTTCTATCCAAGGCATAATCCTATTACCATAGCTAGGTCTGAGAAACATTTTGTGCCACTCCTTGTAAATGTACCTTGGGTTTCTTGATTCAGCCTTGATGGGCAGAGGGATGTTGGATTCCATTTTCTTATAAGCCCCGTATTGTTGTCCCCAACTAATCTCATTCTATACCTAAGACATAAATGCCCTTAATTAGACTTCCCCAACATATAACAGTGGATTCCAATCATGGTCTTGAGTCACAACATAATTGTGCAAATAGAATTCACATAACAAATTCTTCATCTCACAGGAAGCAATCCGATAAGCATTGAAAAATTCAATAGGAGTCTCAATTGAAGGGTTCAAACTTGAGACAATCCTTGCCAGCTTAAAAGAAAGATATTTCTCCTTCAAATGATAAGCATAGACCCTTGGAGAGGCTCTGCATTCTACTATTTGGGGTACCAAGGCTGTCATATTGTTCACCTTCTTCTTTAAAGTAACAATTTCTTCATCCTTGTCTTCAATCTCCTCATCTTTCTTTAGCCTACATTTCTCTTCTTTCCATTCATCTTCTCTTCTTTGCATTTCTTTCCATAAATGCATAGATATCATGTGCATTGAAAAATTAGGGGGGGTATGTATTCCAACCAACATTTTTCCTGGCACTGATGCTTGCTCTTCATATAGTACTAGCTGCAGGGATTCAAGTTGTTCAATCAATTCTAGCTACAGGGCCTCTTGTTCCTATTTTTCTCATGCTGCAGGATCTCTTGCTATGGGAAATCTTGGTTTTCCTCATACCCTTGATTCTCAACATGCTCTATACTATCAACAAGATTTGCCAGTGTTTTGTTTGTTGCTTTCTCAAATATACCCTCTTCCTTGACATTCACCTGCCCCATTGGAGATTTTGTGTCCCCCTGTGATATTTATCTAGACTTAGGGCTTTCCTATAGAGGAATATTAAAGGTTGGCTCGACTGGTCTTGATTTCCTGAGAGGGCTATCATTTTTTTCTTTGGCTACAGGATGAATAGTGTCAGCCTTCCTCTTCCTAGAGCTTGGTACTTCTTTTTTCTGCCGGTTGCTTGTTGGCTTTTCCTTTTCTTATTTTTGTTTCTCTTTTGTGCCCTAGTTTTCATTAGGATGCCAAGAGGAACATCATCATCAAAATATGGAGAGGAAATTTGTTTTTCTGAGTGCTCTGTCTCAAAAGAACTAATCTCTATGGTTTGTTTTGTTGCAGGAGGGTTTGCACTAGGGCCCGTGCTAGAGGTTGAAGCACCAGGAGTGGCTTCAACCATGCTTAATATCCTGCTAGACCTATGGGATTGAGGTAAAACCCTAGGTCACAAATTCTCTAGTCTAATTTGATTAATATTACAAATTCTTTCCAAGTCATCTCAAATACATCATGCAAAGACTTCTCAACTAACAATTTAATTAAACAATGGTGGGAAATGGAATTGTCCCTACCTTTCTGAGTCTTAGCTGCCATGATTGAAAGAAGGTGGTATAGTACATTTAGCACGTTCATCCTCCTCATGTGTCTCATGTGATTCAAGATTTTAAAGTGCACGAAATGTAGATTCGACTAGTGTCCTTCATAGGTGATATATTTTATAACATAAATAGCTATTTGCTTCCATGGCTCAGGCAGAGAGGTTCTTTTTGCACCTTGCTTGTCCACATCAATGGAGGGTCACTAGGTTCTATAAATTCAGCCCTAGTTGACCTGGCATCTCTGGAAGTAGGGTAATTTTCACTATTAGTAGGCAACCCTGTAACCTCTGCAATTATTTCTTTAGCTGCCAATACTTCTAGCCCTTTTACCATGGATTTTCCTTTAGACAATGTCTGGGAAAATTCTAGTACAATTTCTTCATTAAAACCATTCAACTTCAAGAAGTAGTCTAACCAGCAGCAGTTTCTTAATTCATCTTGTGAGGGTGCATCCTATAGTAATACGTCATGAACCATGGGTTCATTCTTGATTAATCCACCTCCCATTTTTTAGTTGCTTCCAATCAAACAATTGCTTTGCAAAATTTTCTTTCTTGCAACATTGCCAAATTTCCAATGCTAATGCTGTCTGAATTTTCCTTTTTTGTTTTACCTTTTTTCTTCATTTCTATTTTACCCTTTTGGCGACTTAAGATTATGACAAGATCAATAATGGTAGTATTGAATGATAAATGAAGGTTATGATGGAGAAAAATGGTGGTGGTGGTTGGTGTCACCTCACACGTATGAGCTGTCATCTTACTCAAAATTCAAATTGTCTCAATTTAAACTTTGTTGACGTAGACTATCATGGACTAACACGTGGGAAAAGTACTCACATCTTCGCCCCCAACCTAAATTTGAGCATGTATCCTCACATGCGAGGTGGTAATGATTTGATAGGGCCAGGGAATAATGACATGCTATGGGTAACACCCATATTAATTCACAACAATTAAATGAATGCACTAGAGACAATTAATATATAGCAATTAATGCTCACATACTTGGATTTGTGGAAGATTCATTGCAAAGATTGTGAAGAAAGTACTAGTCGCCTTTTAAGAAATAAGTTGAGCAATTAATGAAAATGAGGTGGAATGAGGTGAAGTGGAATGGAGTGAAATGATGGAAGAGAGAGAAAGGTGGACATGGATGGGTAGATGGGAGGATGGGTGAAGTGGACTCCCACAGAAGTGTAATGCTTTATTATGAAAGTACATACCTTAATTAGCCAGAAGGAGGGATACTAGGTCCACTACCCTTGGCTGTAGGAAGCTTGGGCATTGCATGTTGAGTGAATTGTTGTAGGAACTCCTCTTTGGAATTTGGCTTGTGATATAATTTGAGGCAATGACCATTGACAAGCAACTTAAATCTGATTGGGTCAATAGTAGTGAGCTAAACAACACCATTTGGGTATACTTTAACAACCTCATATGGTCCTAGACACCTTGTCTACAATTTTCCTACATTATCTTGATATCTTGAATCATAGAGCAGGGCCTAATCTCTTGGTTGGAATTTCTTGTCCTTGATGAATTTATCATTCCACCTTATTCTCTGATTCTACACTACCTCTGTGTGATGCAAGGCTGCTCTCCTCATCTCATCCAAAGCATTCAATTGCATGATTCTTTCTTTGTGCCTTAGAGATATCCATCCCCAATTCTACTATAGTCCTAAGAGTCTTATGTTCAAATTCAATGGGCATCATGGTTGTCTTTTCCATACAATAACTCAAAAGGAGTGAATCCTGTAGTTGTCTTCCAGGTTGTCCTATAGGCCTAGATAGCTTCTACTACCTATTTCCCAATCCTTTTTATGAACAACCACTATTTTGGTCAAAATGGATTCAATCTCCCTATTAGTCACCTCAACTTGGCCATTAGCCTAGGGTGATAAGGAGTAGACTTCTTGTGTATTATATTGTACTCATTGACTAGTGTTACAACACTACCTCTCTTGGAACTCCATACCTTGTGAAAATCTCCTCATAAAGAAATTCAATAACCTTATTATCTCTTGCATGTTTTATGGCCTTAACTTCTACCCACTTAGTTACATAATCTATGCAAATGAAGATATAAGACTTATCATTGGATGGAGGATCAATGGGTCCTACAAAATCTAGTCCCCATTTGTCTAATGGAGTGATTACTACCTATAGGAAAAGTGGCATCTCATCAGATTTGGTTGGTTTTCCCATCCTCTAGCATTAATCACATTTTCTTGTATACCTTCTTGCATCCTTGTGGAGTGTTGGCCAGTAATATCCTATGTTCAAAATCTTCATTGAAGTCTTCTTGGTTGCAAAATGTCCTCCACATGGTTCATTGTGGTATGCATGCAAAATATCATATGTCTCATCTTCTCTCACACATCTCATGACATGGTCTGGCTTAGTGTAAAACAAACATCCAACAATCCATGAGAAAGGAAAATATTTTTCAATGAGCACCCTTCTCTCTTTTGGAGAGAAGTGAGGAACTCTCCTCGTGACCAAATAATTAACTATGTTAGCGTACCAGGGTGTTTTCACATTGATGGAGAATAGATGCTCATCAAGAAAGGAGTCATCTATGGCTTAATTGTTTTCTGATGTAGTAAGCCATGAAAGAAAATCTGCAACAACATTAGCCTTCCCTGGTTTATCCATTATGGTTATGTCAAACTCCTGCATCAACAATAACCATCTTGCTATCCTACCTATGATCATGGGTTTATTCATGAGATATCTAATGGTTGTATGATCGGTGTCCACAAAGATTTGGTAACCTGTTATGTAGTGCCTGAATTTGTTTAGGGCATAGATCACTGCCAATTTTTCATTTTCTATCACTATAGTTTTGAATTCAATTCCTTGCAAGTTTTTGCTGACAAAATAAATGGTATTTTCAACAGCTCCTTCTTTTTGTCCTAAGACTACTCCTATAGCATAGTCTGATGCATTTGTATGGATGTGAAAAGGAAGCTCCCAATTAGGTTTTTTGAGTACAGGAGCATGAGTCAAAGTTGTCTTCAAGTAAGAAAATGCTTTGTCACAGTCTTTTGTCCATTGAAATTCATCATCTTTGGTGAGAAGAGTATATAATGGTGTTGCTATTTTTCTGAAATCCTTGATGAAATGCCTATAATAGCCTGCATATCCTAAGAAAATCTTTACATCTTTTTTTTTGCACGTGTGGGTAGATTTTTTATCACCTCAATCTTTGCAGGGTCTACTTGAATTCCTTTGTGAGAGATGCAATGGCCTAGAACTACACCTTCCTGCATCATCATGAAACACTTTTCACTATTTAGAGATAGATTGTGATCTTCACATCTATATAGAAATCTCCTGAGATTTTCCAATGCCTGATTGAAATTAGCACCATAGGTGGTGAAATCATCCATATAAATTTTCATTTAATCATGAGAGATGTCTGAAAATATGCTAATGACTACCCTCTGAAAAGTTGCAGGTGCATTGCATAAGCCAAATTGAAGTATCAAGTAGGCATAGGTTCCCCATGGATAGGTAAAGGTGATCTTCTCCTGGTCCTTAGGTGCAATTTGGATATGGTTATAGCCATTGAAGCCATCTAGAAAAGAAAAGTATTATTTTTGTGCAAGTGAGTCCAAAACATGATCTATGAAGGGTAAAGGAAAATGGTCCTTTTTGGTGGCAACATTAATTTCCCTATAATCAACACAAACTTGCCACTTCCCTCCTTTCTTGGGCACAATCACCAATGGAGACACCCACTAGCTATCTAAAATGGGGTAGATGAATCCTACATCTAGCAATTTCTATAGCTCTCCTTTTACAATTTCTCTTAGTGCAAGGTTAATTCTTCTTTGTGGCTGTCTAATAGGGGTGCAATAATCTCTGATGTAAATTCTATGAGTGCAAGACTTAGGGTACAATACCTTCATATCATGATAGCCCCACACAAATGCATGTTGGTGGGTCTCCAGTAAGGTTGTCAATGACAACTATTGTTCTTTACTCAATTTGTTGTTGATGTTCAGATATTTTCCTTTTGCCACTTGCACTTGTTTAGTTAACTCTATCATATTTGCTTCATTAACACATGGTACCTTGAGTTCAAATGGCAGAAATGTATGGTACATACATGTTTCTACAGGAAGAGTGGCTGTAGGAAGTGTGTCTGCAGGAAGAACGACTACACGAAGAGAAAGCAGAAGTGTCTTGATTGGAACAAAAGAATGAGAAGATGATTCTTCCTCTACTTCACAATGATTCTAAATGATATTAGCCAATACTTCATTTTAATCTTGAAGCTGCATAAAATAGCTTCTTCCCAACATCATAAGTTGCACCATAGAATTAACTTCCTCAGCCTCTTCACCAACATATGGCCATACAGGATTATCCTCATCATGGGATGATTGAGCAGGAGGATAAAGAGAGATTTTTGGTGCTATTTCCATCAGAAATGGTCATGTCTCCTGTCCTGCATCTAATATATGCATCTATTTTTTCTAACCATGGTCTTCCAAGAATAATGGGATACACGCCTAGTGTGGTTTTAGGAGAAAGGATCATGAAATTTGTTAGGTATTTTCATGAGTCTAGAATTACCACAAGATCCTCTACTATACCATCAGACTTAACAATAGAACTATTAGCGAGTTGTAGAATAGTAGGAGTAAGTCTCATGCTTGCAACATTTAGTTGTTGTAGGATATCCTTGGTAATTAAATTTATTGTTGCTCCCAAGTCAATCAGAGCATTCTTTATCTGGATCTCATTTATAACAACTCCTACTACAGGACTTCCCAGATCATTGTACTTAGGGACAGTCACTTTCCCAAGCATGATGTCAGCAAGCAATCCCACCACATGAACCACAGTGAGGTCTTTCTTCTTCCTTCTTGGCTTCTTAAGGCATGCTTCCTTGATTGACTTGCCATAAATTGGAACATATTTTATGGCTTGAAATAGGGGTATCTGGACACATATATGCTTCAGCTGATCTATAATGTCAAAATTTGTGTCCTCCTTTTCTTCCTTCTTCTTGGAAAGTTCTAATCTCTAAGGAAATGGTGGTTCTTGTTAAGTCTTCTTGACTGGGACTAGTTCAGGATTTTTAGGTGCATTTGGCTGAATGGGGGTATTCAGAGGCTCCTCTTCTTCCAAAAGAAGCTCAGTGATAATGGGTGTGGAAGTTATTGGTATAGTAGTTCCTGAATGCAAGCGGATGCCATCACACTCAGCATATGCAGGGAATTGATTTGAATTAGTAGAGTATATAGGTTGTTGTGGTTTGTTATTTGGATTGGGTGTGGGTTGAGCTATTAGCTAAGTAGGTTTGGGTGGATTTGAGCTTGAATTAGCAGGAGAAGGCATTATAGCAGGTTGTTGGGGCTGAGAAGGTGGTTACATGTAGCTATTTGGCTATTTTGGCCATTGTTGTCCTCCCCTCCATTGATTTGTTTGCTTCCAATTTCCTGGGGCTGGCTGCCAATTTCCTTGTAACTGTTACCAATTCCCCTGAGGTTGTTGCCACTGGGGTGAAGAGTTTTGATGATTAGGCTAGGTATTTGGAGGTTTCTCCAAGGTTGTGGTGGATATCCTCCATAGTTGGATGGATATAGGGGTTGCCATTGGTTACCAAGTGAATAAGAATTGAAATATGGCCCAACAAAAGAGAGTGGATCTAGTGGCATACCTTGTCTTGGAGCCCAATTCCTCCTTTGTGCAACATAGTAGACTTGATCTTCTTCAATCTAAACTGGCTTGAAATTGGGTACAATTTTCTTGCTTTCAATATTAGCTACCAACTTGCATTTGCAGTATTTATTCTTTTATCTACAATGGGGGCAATACTCTGCCAATGTTTCCTCTGCCTCCTCTTGTTTCTTCTTGGCCTGAAGTGTATCCAGATGAGTAGCTAAATTATTTATAATGTCTTGCTTGAATTCTGCCAGAAAATGAGTAATCTCCATTCTTGAAACTCCACTAGTAGGTGACTTACCCATAGAAGATTGGTAAGCTCTTTCTTTATTTGAAGCTTCCCTAGAGTAGTTCTGGCATATCTTCTTGATATCCTCCCAAGGAACTTGGAAGATATCTCCTTCTCCCATCAAATCTAAGGCATCAGTGTAGCTGCCATTAATTCCTCTTAGGAAAAGCATCTTTTGTGAGTCTTCATTGAGTGTATGGTGTGGAGACTTCTATAGGAAAAAAAAACCTTGCAATGTAATCCTCTAGGCTCTCATCTTCCTTTTGATGCATCCTAAGAATGCCACCTCCTCTCATGTCACTGCCCCTGCAATACTCCTTGTATTTCTCAAGGATTTTTGTCTTCATGTCATCCCATGTCTCCACAGTATCTTTTCCTAGGCTCATGAACCATCTTAATGTAGCTTCTTTCGGAGTGGTAGGAAGTAGTTTAAGCTTATCGACATTGGTGGTATAGTCATAACTATTGCAAAGTATGTCAAACTTGAACAAGAAGGTATCAGGATCTTTTGTGACAATTCCATAGAACTTAGGAAGGACTGAAGGAGGGATATTTTTTAGGTTGTCTACTTATTCTGATGAGCAATGGGGAAAGGAAAATCTAGTTGGTTAGGCCTATTTCTATTTCCATCACCCATGCTTGCTTAATGTAGTTCCAAAGCAAAGGGGTTCTCAAGTTGATTTTGATCTTCAGAGGAAACTTTAGAGCTAGTTAGATCAAGAAATGCATCAACAAAGGGGTGTGTATCTTCTTCTTCTTCTCTTGGCAGGTTTTGATATTCAACTAGCTGGAATGGATCAGGATTGTTAGGAAGGAATCTCCCATAAGCATCTCCTCTCCTTCCTCTATGCATGCGGTATCAACTCACTATCAGCTAGCTCACACAAAGAATTGGTAAAGAATAAGGGGGTTCATTACTTCCTAAATGAGGGGTATACTAAGAACAACTTTCAGAAATACTACAACAAAAAATTATCAATGACTCCAAAGAACTCCCTAGTTTGAAACTATCCCTAGCAATGACCCCAAAAATGTTGGCCTCCTACAATGATCTAACAACTAAGCCCTTAGAATTGTGATTCAGAGATTGGACATCTAAACTGAATATCCATTTCGATCATCATGGCGCATTTAACTTGTCAACCTAGGGACGTGTACTTGAAATGGATCAACACAATATGTGCACTAAGGATCCAAAGTAGCCATACTCATTCTACAACTAAGAAAAACATAATGCTAAAGGTAAATTGCTTAGAAAGAAATAACATAAGTGTTGAACATCAACCAACAACTATGCTAAGCTTAAATGCATGACAAAAATGAAAATCCGAGCAATCAAATAGGAAACTACTCTGTCTACTTTGGCTACAGGAACACTCACATAATGGAATTCTAGTGGTTGTAGGAATAGTCAATGCTAGATTCTTAACTAATTGTTGAACAAAAAGTAATAAATAAACTAAACTAAAATAAAGGACGAAATGCTCACCAAGTGACCCCCCTTGGATGAGTATCCTCTAAAACTAATGTAAAATCAGATGCATGGACTTATAACTTCATCTTATTCATTGGAAAACATGAGTACAATAGAGCAGTGTAATTGTATTGCTGAAAACTAAGAATGCAAGTACATCATCAGATCACACAACCTCCTGAGAAGGAGCATCCAACTCTTATTTATAGGAGAATAAGCTACTAAGAAAGGTGGTCAATTCCACGAATTGGGAGGACGCCATTTTAAGGAAAGTAGAGAAAGTGGAGAGGTGATTATGTACGCATGCATGGAATCTGGTCAAACGTGCTTGCCTCAACACATATTTAGCATAATATTAACACCTATATTCACTCAACAACAATAAAGACCATTTACAAGGAGGTTACAACTCGATTTGCATGAGGAATCTTCCATTGTCGATAGTCTTCCCTTTGTTGACCTTTTCATGACCACTTTGTTAAACGTTATGGTGAATGACTAGCTGGCAGAATCTTCTCAATTTAGTGGCCTCAAATCATATCTACATGGAAATATTAGTACACACAATAATTACATATCTATAACTATCTTAAAGAAAATTCATTAATCCACATGTAGAATTAAGACAGATAGTCCATATAACATGTCAATGTTATTAAAGTTTTGCAGAGATAAAATTAGGCCCAATGTCTATGGTTTTGAGGAAATATCAACATTCAAACATCAAGGTTCATGACAACTTCAATAAATAGATCATAAGTTCTACCAAAATTAAACCATAAACTAGACTCATCAGCCCCAGTGGAAGGAATAAGTTGATTCCCTACCCCCTTGAGAAATCGGGTAGAAATTTTGAATTTTGGGTTGATTTCTTGACAAATGTAAAATAAGGTTTAGATGCCAAAAATGGCCTCAAAAACATAAAAAATAGCTCAAAATAGGTTGTACAATTTGGAAATAGGTAAAATAGGTCAAAACCCTAGCTTTTGGCCTAAATTAGGGAAGACAAACTTTTTTTTTTTGGCTTAAATAAGTGATGAAGGGTCATTTTCAAGTCATTTGTGCATTCACTCATGATAGAATTAATGCATTTTGAGCTCTGACCTCCTGAAGAAATGGCACAATGAGTGCTTCCATGACACATTTTAGACTAGGTTCGAGAGTACTAGAGGCCTCCAAGTGTAGAACCAGCAGTACACAATTCAAAACTTTCCTTGCATTTTGACTTGTTGGTGCATTTATTAGGTTTTAAAATTTGGTGTAGGTTGACATCACTATATTGTGATGCCATTGTGAATGGCACCGCACTTCATGATTTGAAATTAGGGTTTCTAGATTTTAAATTGTGACATGGATGTAATGAGTGATGACTACCCTTGATTTATAATTTAGAATTAGGGTTTTAGATTTTAAATCACAATGCAAATGTAAATAGTGATGCTAGTCACAATTTAGAATTTCGATACATATGGCATCATTCTTTGGAATTGGAATTATGGTGATGCCTTTGTCATTTTGGGTATAAAAAGCTCCAAACTTAGCCAATTTTGATGAAATCTGACGTTGTGCGCTTCATGGGTGTGGGAGGTTATTCAACCTTTGATGTCCCACGAGTACCATTCCATTGTACTTTCCTTATTGAATGATTTGTCTGAGCATTAACAAGAGCACCTTGAAGAGATTAGATTATGGTATGTTGCATATATACCTATCATGAGGACCCATCTAGTGATGATGACAACACTATGCAAGTGATGACATAGTGAGACCTCATCATTTCACTTACCCACCAACAAGGAAAAAGTGACATTAGAGGATGTATGGATGATATTGCAATTGTCGATACATGGAGAGCAGGTGATTTATGATAGTGATGCAACATATTATGCTTGCGAGGAGGTTCTTGGGTAGGACACTATTGTCTTGACCAACTCACAGATTGACCTCGATATGTACAAAGGGTGCTTGCTGACTTTCAGATTGATAGTTGGTGCAATGATTTTAGGGCTGGTCACCCCAGACCGATGGAGCAAAGGGTTCAGTCTTGGATGGGGGCTAGCTTGACATCAGATTATTTTTAGGTGGACTCTATATGCATGGGGGTCAGTGATGCTAGCCTCCCTTTATCATGATATACATCAATTTGTATATTGTGATGGGAGAGCTATTGGTGTAGGAGCCACACTTTTGCAATATGGGAATGGGAGCATATTTTTGTGCTCTAACCAATCGTTCACATGGCATATGTGGAGCCAAATGATCTAGTCATTTGGAGGTACACAGGGCCATCACTCTATAACATACAAGGCAGCTTAGTATCCCTTACTAGAGGAGAGTGATTGATGACATGATAGTGTTTCTATGGTGGCCATGGCTATAGATGTTGGCTTGGTATGATGATGTGCAACATCTCTTGTTTGCTTGCCATAACCATTATATGCAGGGTCGGGAGCATACCATGATCAAGCAGTACCTATTGGATAGGGTAGCTAGATAGTTTGGCGAGAGGAAAGACAAGACTAACGATCAGTACACTACCATTTTTTCCAAATCAACTTGAGAGGTGACATTGGGGCCCACGATATCACCTCATGAGGTGGTTGAGGGATTTAGATAGTTGGTTGCTAGGCCACATGCCTATGATTAGAGGCAGGTTGATGCTCAGATGCCACTTGCATATGATGTTTGGTTTGTACCCCCTCCTAGACTTACAAATCTAGCTGGTATACCTCCACAAGGGTGGCCGAGAGGGAGGGGAGTAGGTAGAGGAAGAGGCCAACAGTAGGATGGGTAGGGCAGAGGGTAGGGCAGAGGGCAGGGTAGAGGATGGGATGGCCAGGATGGCTAGCAACATGATGGAAAGGTCCCTAGTGCACCTCCATTACACCAAAATCCACTAGTACAATCGCCACTAGTACAAGTTCCACTAATACAACAACCACCAAAACAACAACCACCTCTAGGGATAGATCCCTGAGGTGTACAAATACAATAGTTGCAACAATAGCTATAGGTAGTGACAACTAAGTGAGATCAGGCTCGACAACAGGTTATAGCACTCATAGCTAAGAGAGATTACAAGTGTCAGCTTAGGCAGACCTCAAATGTATAGTTGGCATAGGAGATTGGCTTATGATAACAATTAGATGTGTCTTAGCAACAATCTCAATAGGCCCAGGGGCTAGTTGGGTAGACGGTGTCCGTGCAGCTGTATAGGATGACAAGGGAGGAGGTGGCATACTGGTGGAATTTGTATTATAGATATATCACTCGATGCCATTGACAGCTAGATTTCAAGCACTAGAGTAAGTTGTAGATGAGTGCTTCTGCCTTAGATAGCCAGATCAACCCGGATAGGGTGACAGGGCTAGCGAGGGATAAAACTCTTTTGATTTTGTAGACACCTTTTTGTTGTATAGCCCAATTATTTATATAGAAATACATTCATAGGCTCATTTTTTTATAGCCTCATGTACATTATACATTTTGATGATATTCATACACATTAATTCATATATTGTACCATGACAGTCATTTTTTGATATATATACAAGATGATACAGATTCATGATGTGATGTGCCTTTATTTTATGCATTATGGATGTAAGGATGCATATGATATGATGTGATGTTATGTGGATGCTTTATGTAAGGATGCAATGTGATGGATGAACTTCTTTTATTTATGGTGAGATGTGATATATGATGTAATACAATGGATGTGTTATTTTCTTTGTCAGTATCTCTCTATGATATGTTATGATATGCATATGCAGGATGTATTTCTTTTTGTGTACTTTTCCCATGTGATTTATGATGTCCTGATGCATGTATGTGGATGTATACAGTTGTATACATGGATGGTGCTTATAATATGGATGTTTATGAATTATTATGATATGGATGTGAGAATGACAATGCAATGTATTAAGATGCTTAGAATAACAAATCTATATTATTCAAAACAACTTAAATGATAATGATGATGCAATGGATCATGTTTTTCTTTTATGCTATGATGATGTGAAATGTATGCATGTTGATGATTTTGTGGATGCAGGATGGATGCATGATGATGTTTTTGTTAACTATCATGATACCAGGTTAGCATGGAATAGAAGAAGAAAATGATTGAATTGACCATTGATTTTAAGATTGATTCAAAAGTCCAACAAGTATATGATCCACTAAGAATTTATTAGATATGGTGATGAGAGATGATGATGATGATTTTGATCATATCTTGGGAATGGGATTTTCTAGCATTCCTTATGTTATATATAACACATAGATATGATGCATCTTGATATTGAAAACCAGGATGGTCTTGTATCCAGTGTAATGGACTTTGAATCTACAAACAGATAGGATAGCTCTTGTTCACACCTTGACATAGGAGACCTTGTTGGAATGTAGTTTATAACTTTACAATATATCAGACCAAAGCATATGCAATAGTCAACAATCTACTCCAAAAAACCTCCCTACACACAATTAAGCAAGTATGTGCCGGGATTATTTTACAAGAATACCCACAAGCACAACAAATGAAAGATAATGATCGATGCCCCATTCCTTTCTCTCTAAATTTTTGAGATGTCATCAAGAGGTCCTCAAAATGGATCATTAAGATAAATCATAAAAAAAATCAAAGAAAAATAGTCAATGTTATATATGTCTCTTGCTAGTTTAATTTAGCTAAGGTGATTTATGATGTTAATGTCCATTATCGGAAGGATTCATCCTAAGACATGTTATTAGATGGGTTGATTGGGATTAGGTTTTTGATAGGTCATTGCTACAAACTTCATTGACTCGTTTACCAATGATCTAGACTTTAGATTTTGACACTTAGGTTTTCACATTACAACTTGCAACACTTTTTTTCTATTTTTTTTACCAAAGGTTGAAGATGAATATTAATTTATTATGGATGAAGGTTTATTCTGAGTGAAAGTGAGATGGGATGGATGATTTTGGATTTTCTAGAATATTTTAATTTTTTTGGTATTTTGAAAATGTTTTGAGGTTGTTTTTGGTTTTTTTGAATGTTTATGTGAATGTTTTGAGGTTTTTGATTATTTGAGGTTGTTTAGAGTTTTTTCAAGGTTTTCCAATGTTTTTGTGTTTTCTAAGTTTTCTTGATGTTTAGGGTTTTCAATTTTCAATTTTTTTGGGGTTTTCTAAGTTTTTCAAATATTTTTTGATATTTTGAATGTTTAAGGATTTTCCAACTTTCGACCAAGAACCTACCCTAAAAGACTATCCTAGGGGCCTTGGGGACTTATAAAAGATGATCCTTTCCTACGTTATACACACAGAGTCCACATAGTTCATCTGAATTGACTTATTGTTGATGAGATATGAACAGTTGATGGGTTGTCAGTTTATTATGATGGACTCCTAAAGACTGGGGGGCACATCAATGATGCCCTTACCTATGTTCAAGCTCAAAGGCAACATAGTTTGACATGGTACTTGTTGATGGAAATTTTGGCACCACAACAATGCAAGCAGAATATTGCTACTCTGCTTCTCCTGAAAGAGAAAGGCAACACATAGATGCCTTAGCTCCCAAGGTCTTGGTAGTTGGGTCTCAACTGTGCTGATGTTACTTAGTGACCAATGTGATAGTAATATTCAAGGGGCTTGCTGGTGTTGGGCTTATGGATTGTTCTAAGATCAAGCATGAAATAAAACCTATTCTAACTAGGGGTTTTAAAGAAATACAAAAAGATGGATCAGGGTTTTGGAACAGAAAAGAACAATAGTTCATCCAATTTAACCAGACTTATTACCTTTCAAGGAATTTGTAAACTAAAACTAAAGAACAAATTAACTTGTGATTAACACACAGTATCATTCATTCACAGTGTTGATTTTTAACAGCTGATTATAAACTACCATTTAAGCAAAACACAAAATAAGATTTCATTCCTTGAAAGCTTTCAAAATTAGATGATTAATTTTAGATAAATATCATTCTGGAACACAATATGAAGTAGATTCGAATTTGGTTGCTTCTACTGTGGGTTAGATAGATAAGCAACATTTACAGATCTGGCACAATCAATAGTGTACATAAAACCTATGTCTTCAGACTGCTTCCATCTACACTAGAAGAACTTTGAAAATACAGTACAATCTGTACTGAAATCTAACTGCTAACTAAGAAGACAAGAGAAGCTCTCATTACTGAGAATCAAGATGCAACTCGATCTCCTTCTGCTAGCTGACTAACTCCTAACAGTTCTAGCTCTAAATAGTTCTCTAAACCTAGAAGTTCTAATCTAGAAGTGCTAACACTAAAAATTCTGGAGCCCTTTTACAAAGAGGCAAGAATGCCATAGATACATCTCCCTGAGAAGAATTTCAATGCCCATTTTTTAGGGTCTACAAAATATCCCGTTCTGTCAGGAAGTCGGTGCCCAAATTTTTAACAAAAGTGGATTTTGTAATAAATCCTAATCCTGGCTGTCTTATGTCAGTGAAGATTGTCTCCTGAGGTGCCATGTAGATCTTTTGCAACTACCGCACTTATTTCTGGCCTCTGTGTCCATTTTTGACCTCCAGCGGAGCTACCTCGAGTGCCACAAAATATCTCCATTAATGCTGAGCTTCCTCTATAGCAGACCTCATAGCTATCCATTTAACTCATGGCTTCATCTTCTCCCTTGTTTGGCACTCTTCCCGCTCCAGATCCACTCTTCTGCAAGTTCGTCGGTGTAGCACAAGCCACTCGGTGTGACATTTTGGCGAGCCATGGAGATCATACTGATCTCGCAAGGATCCTCAGCAAGACAGCTTCCTCTTAGCCAGACGAGATGGTGAAATCGCGTCCTCTTGGTGAGCTCTCATCTCCTTCAGTGGCCCCATCTTTCGATCAGCAGGACATCCACCTTTGACAAGACGTTATGGCGGGCGCCAAGAGCTACAACGATATGTTCCTTCATTGGCAGATTCACCACTATCGGAAAGACATGAGATGGTCACTGAGACCACATAGCAAAACCCTTGTTTTCTTTGGAGTCTCCCTGACATCCCTTGTTGACCCTCTTGCACCAACTCCCATTTTTGTATCAGCGTGACTTTGGATCATCGGCGAGACCTTTTTCTGCATTCATTTCCTTTCACCAAATTCTGGTGTCGCCAAGACCCTCTCACTGTCACATCGAAATGGAATCTTTCGTTATATGCATTTCGCTGTAACCTCCCCTTATCGGGAAGATGTCCTATAGACACCCCATGCCTTGGTGAAAGATTTACTAGCTCATCCCTTTGTCATTGTAACACACTGATTCTCTCACCAAAGACACTCGATAGACCCTTTGCACTATGTTGGTGAGACATTAGGCTCTCGACAAGACCTTATCTCGAATTCAATATCTCCCGCTGAAGCCTTCCTCTTGTCATCGGTCAGTAGGACCAAAAGACTTTGCAATGACCATATACCGAAGAAAAGACTCCTGTTGAAGGGTTTGATCTTTTTCCTAGTCGATGAGACTTTCTTTCCTCACCGAGACTTCTTGGCGGGGAGAGAACCTTATGGCGATATAAGAACCCACCTGAAGGCGGTCGACAAGACCTTCCATTGAGATCCTTAAGAAATATACTCATGCACCCGACTTGATCCTCCAAAACAAGGTCTCCATTAGTTCCCAAAGGAAAGTAAGATATATCATTATTTATCATGCCTCCAATTTTATCAAAAAGAAAAATAAAACTGGCGGAGGTAGGGTCAAAACCGAATGGGGACACACTCTCTAAAACTGGTAGAACCGGGACCAAAACTAAAATGAGACGAGAGGGTAAAACTAGATGAATCCTGGTGGAAGTAGTATCGGGACAAAAAATGACCACAAAAGACATCCCTCACCTTGAAACAGGCAGGGGCGGAGCCAAAAGAAAATCGGACTCGGGACCAGAGTCGGGGCGTGAATGAGCCAGGGAAATAATCAACATTCCCAAGTTCATGCCCAGTCCTGGATCCACATCTGCGAGAAACCCCAAAATGCAAAGGATGGGAACAAAGCACCGGCGGAGGTAGGGCAGAGTGACAAACAAGGTGGAACCGGGGTTGGAACCAAAAACTTCTCCAAGTTTCGGGTTCAGATTCCGTTCTGAACCTGCCTCCGAGGCTATCCAAAAGAGGAGGAAGAAGGGAAAAGAAAGAGAATGAGGAAAGGGGGAGGACAACCCTATGACAAAGCAAAAAGAAACAAAATGAAAAGATCAGGACAAGCAGAACAACGCGAACAAATGCACAAGGGTGAAAAGACCAAAGCAGCAGGACCGGGGCCGGGAAAGGAACAAAAACGAAGATTGGAAGAAGTTCCAAGTTCAAACTTCGTTCTGGTTCTGGGCCCGCCAAAACACAAGAAACAGAAATTCCCAAGGCCAAAAAGAAAACACCAAAGGAAAATGACATTTACCGACAAAGACCAATGAAAGAACAAATATAAGGCTGGGTTGGACCCGGGATGGGACCAAAATGAGGAACTTGAGAAAGTTCAACATTTTGAACTTGGTCCTGGACCCAACTCTAACAAAGAACAAAAGAAACAAAGACCAAGGTCTGTCAGAACGGGAACTGGGGAAGGAACAAGACCTGAACTTAGAAGACATTTCCATGTCTGGGATTGGTCCCGGTTCCGCCTCCAACAGAACTTAGAAAGGAAAACGCCTAAGGCAGAAAACCAAAGGCCAAAGGGAAAAGACAAAGGGGGACCTATTTTATTCCAGAATAAAATGGGGTGGTTATGCAAGGCATAACAAATGGCGACTCGGCTGGGAAAATGGTTTAACCATTTTCAAGAATCTTAAGGATTCAGCTACCCAAAACTCTTGGTTCATGAATATCACAACTCCAATTGGGTCAGTTATAGTAAGGTTGAGCTAGGATCTCAAATGTAAGTCAATCAATGACTACCCCTGAATCTATGTGTGTGCTTGATTGTGCATCACTCTTTTATAAATTTTTCCTCATCTTTTGAACAACAATGTGCAGGATTTGAGCTACATGAGTTGATTTCCTTTGTGCAATGATATCTCGGGCATTGCTCCGTTGCCAGTCAGACATCCATAGCCCCAACAGAGATACTTCTAGTTTTCTCACAACATTGCTCTACTGCCAGATAGGCGTCCATAGCCCTGGTAGAGATACTGGAATCACCCATTCATATTGACTCCTCTTTTTCTTTTGATAATTCTTTTCTTTTTTCGTTTGGAGCTACAGATATTTCACTTGATTTTTTCTCAATATGTAAAATTTTTAACATCTGAAATGGGTTGAAAACTACCATGGACCTCATAACAACACTTGGGAGATCAGATTTTTCACTCAAATCTTACAACACCATAGCCCTAGGACAAATTTACCCTTACAAGAGGAGATGATCTTAATTATTTGTGACAGATTCAGGGGAGTTGATGAAGGTTACTTACTTAGCACGTTGTTTCAAAACTTTCCACAACTTTTATTGACAATAGGTATGAAACAACGAATTAAGGAAAAAATCATCCAATCAGGAAACCTGAAAATATCTAAACCACTTCACTCCTAATGACCATAGTACACTTCAAATAACAACCAACTACTTTAAGATGGAACAAAATAGATAAACCCCCAAAAGAAAAACAAAACAAAAAGCAACGAGCAAAGAAAACACACAGGATAGGAGAAGAGAACAAACAAAAAGCAAACTATTTACACAAAGAGTCGCAGAGATATACACAGGGACTATTTACAACTAGAAATTATTTATACAAACACACCACCTAGCAAAATGCAAATCTTCATGATTCAAAATAGTGTTTAAGAAACTGTCCATTGACAGGCAAGGGGATAGGTTCTCCAGTTAAACTACTCAATCGGAAAGCATTTTCTCCTAAGATCTCAGCAATCTGATAAGGACCTAGCCAAAGTTTGTTGAACTTCTAGTGACTGCCCTTCTTTTCACTAGCTTTGTCCCATTGCAACACTAGGTCTGATATCCTAAAAGCCTTTATCTTGGCTCTTTTTTCAAACCATCGTTTGACAATAGCTTGATGCCTAAATAATTGTTGTAAGGCCACATCTCTCTGCTCTTCCAATTTTAACAAAGTAGCTAACTTGACCTCTATCCTATTATCACTAGAGTAGAATTTCTGCATGAACTCTAGGATAGGTATTTACAGATGGATAGGAAAGATAGACTCTTGGCTATATACCAGCTTGAATGGTGAGGTGTTTAAGGAAGCCTTAATCCTATTCCTATCTGCCCACAATGCGAATCTCAGTTGGGTATGCCAGTCTCTAGGGTTATGTTCTAACAGTTTCTTAATCACCCCTAAGAGATTCTTATTGGTAGACTCTACAACTCCATTGGCTTGTGGGTAATAATTCAAGGAATATTTCAAGACAATCTTGTGATCATATGCCCAGGAAATAAATTTAGCAGAAGAAAAAGCAGAGCCATTGTCACATACCAGAACGAAGGGTACCCAAAACCTTGTAGTGATGCACTCGGTAAAGAACTTGATCACTACCTTCGTTGTGCTATTTTTGTAGGGTATAGCCTCTTTCCATCTTGTACAGTATTCAGTAGCAGTCAAGATGAATTTATGCCCTGTAGTAGAGTTTGGGTTGATAACCCCAATGAAATCCAATGCCCATTGGGCAAAGGGCCTTACCTCATAAATGGGCTATAGTGGCATAGTTGAATGGCATTCCCTTGGTGCAAAAACTTGGCACATGTGACATGTTCTCACATGCTGATGGGCATCTTTGAATACACAAGGCCAGTAATAACCAGATTAGAGGATCTGTTGTGCTAGTGAATCTGTAGACCCATGACCTATGCCATGTTTCCCATGAAGCTCAGAGATCAACTTCTTAGTCTCTTTCTGATCAAGGCATCTTAAGTACACTCCTTCAAAATTATTTCTGTATAAGATCCCCCCTTTAAACATATAGTGTGAGCTTTTCAGTCTTAGTTCTCTCCTCTAAGTGGTGTTCATTCCCTCCAAACACCAGTTATTGAGCATAACACAGATGAGATCAACATACCACGGATCGTTTGAGAAGGATTGAGTAGTATATTGTTGAAAAATAACGTTGTTACCAGCCTCAGCCATAGATTTAGACAAACATGAACCTCAGACAAGTTTCATAGGGTGTATCTCTAAATCAAACTCTTGCAAGATTGCCATCCATTTCCCTCTTCTTTCTCCTAATTCGCTCTACATAAGTAGAGACTTGACAGTAGCGTCAGGAACTACAACAATAATCTTACTTCAGAGGATGTAATGCCTGAATTTTTTTATAGCTCGGACCAGCGCAAAAGCTTGCTTCTCAAGAGGTGGGTATCTAATTTCTATGTTTTTGAAGGGAGAACTCATGAAAGCAATTGACCTCTCCTTTGACCCTTCTCCTCCTTGAGTTAATACAGTTGCACATAATTGTTCAAAGGCAAAAGAATAAATATAAAAAGGCCTCAAATAGTCAGGGCTAGTGAGGACTAGAGCTTCCGAGATGGATCGCTTGACTTGAGAAAAGGTAGCCTTCATCTCATCATTCCACTCTATTTTGGCATCCTTCCTCATCATCTCGTTCAAGGGCTTCACGATTTCTGCAAAGCCTATGATAAACTTCCTCATGAAGTTGATCTTTCCAAAGAAGGATCTCATCTCCTTCTTGCTTCTTGGCATGGCTATCTTGAGGATGGACTCAACTCGATTTGGGTCGATGGATATTCCTCTTTCTAAAATTATGTGTCCCAAGAGCTTCCCTTCAGAAACTCTGAACACACACTTTTTGGGATTTAAAGAGACTCCATATTGGATGCATCTTTGAAGAACTTGGGCTAAATTTGTAGCATGATTTAGTCGGTCCTTGGAGAACACTGTTAGGTCGTCTATGTAAACAATAATGCATTTTCCAATTAGATCCTTGAAAGCTATGTCCATGGCACACTAGAAAGTTGCTCCAACATTTATTAGGCCGAATGGCAACCTTCTATATGCGAACGTCCCCCACTTGGTGGTGAAATCCGTCTTCATCCTGTCTTGAAAGTCGACCATGACCTGATTATATCTAGAGTAACCATCCAAGAATGACATCATTTGAGCTCCATTAACAGTCTGCAATACCTCATCCAAGGAAGGGAGTGGGTAGTTATCCTTTTCTAAGGCTTTATTCAAATTTTTGAAGTCAATGCATAGTCTGATCTCCCCGTTTTTCTTACGAACCGGGACTAGGTTAGCTACCCAAGTTGAATGGCGCACATGGAAGATTATCCTCACAGACAACAATTTCTAAACTTCTTTATAGATCAATGGTTCAATCAGAGCATTGATAGGGTGCTGCTTTTGTCTGAAGGGTTTAGCTTCAAGCTTCAAAGGGATAGTGTGGGTCATAACCAAAGCATCAAATGTATGTAGGTCTTCATATCCCAAGCTATCATAGCAATATCCTTTTTTAGTGCCATCAATATGTCTTGATTGCTTCAGGGTAGGCCTTCCCTATGTAGACATTCCTTTTAGGGCCTGAGTCAGCTAGGTTAACTATCTCATATTCGCCTCCCTTTTCTTCAGCTGATGCCTTCTCTCGAGCCCTCGGATCTGAGTCAAAGATTCTCTCTAGAGAAACCATTCCCTTGGGAATGTTATTACTTTTTAGATTAAGGAACCCTTCTATATCACATTCTTCAGGGTTCCAATTCCCTTGATCTCTGTTAGACTCATTAATAATTTTCCCTTCAAAGACATCTGAGCTTGCCAAGAATGCTAGAATGTGTCGGTCATCATCAAAGACTTGGAAATTCTTAATATTGTCATGAACAGCTGGGGTGGACATTAGCTCCACTGAGAATCTTTTGAATTTGGAGCCTTGCATAGGTTCCAAGGTGCTTGCAGCAACAACTAGTAAATCAGCTACTTGATTTTCTTCTCTTGGGATGGGACTAATCCCAAAGGCATCAAAGTCTTCAATTAGGTTCCATACCCTATTTCTATATGCAGCCATCCTTCTGTTGTGACATGTATACTGGCTACAAACTTGCTTGACTACTATTTCTGAATCTCCCTTGACTACCAAGGCAGTGACCCTCTTCTTGTGTGCAAACATTAATCCTCAAGCTAGGGCTTCATATTCAACTATGTTATTAGTGCACCCAAATTGTAGCCTGTAAGAAGCAAATAAAACTTTCCATTTCGGGCTGGTTAGCACAATTCCAACACCATAATCGGTCTTGGACTTGGATCCATCAAAGGTAAGGGTCCACAATTGATCATAAGAAAGAATTAAATTTTTTGAAGTTTTCATGGGTATTTGAATAAGATTAGCCAAAGGTGGAAGCTTCTGATCCTTGGGACTAGTCATAGGGGAAGTATTCTCTAAAGATTCTTTAGGTATACTTTGCAATTCTGGCTCGGTTGCAGTATGTAACCTATGGTTATTTTCCTGGCCGTCATTTGTCCCTTTGGTTAGTTCCTTGTGTTTTGTTTCATTTGTAAGCACAGGGGTGTCGAGCAGATCTTGGGGTTTCTCCTCATCAATGTATTGATTTGGACATGTGTCTAGAGTAGGTTTGATCGAGGTAGGGATTTCTTCTGAAAGTATTGTATCCCTGGTTAACATAGGCGCTTCCTTGGCCTCAAATGGGAAGCAGTCTGCAATGGTCTTAGGGAAACTTGAGCTAGCTTCCTCAGTTTTAGAAACATGATTTAGAATGTCGATGCAGGGTTGGCAAGCCAGCTCAGAATGAGTTTGATAATGTATCCTGCACCCGATTAGGAAGTAGGAGGCTTTGCAGATCTATATCTGCCCCTAAGACCAGTTGGTCTTGTTGCAGCTTTCTAATTAGGGCCTATTTATTTCCATTAATTGTAGCATCAGGGAACCCAGGTATTGGTAGCTCTTTAGGATCAAGAATGGAGAAGGTTAAATTTTCATCTCTTTTATACACACCTATTTCAGTTTCAAAATAGGCTACCTCATTGATATGCCTGAGGCGAGGCTCACTCTCAATCTTGATCTGATTAGGAATCCCTTTCCATGATAGCCACGTATTGCAAAAATTCAAGGGAAAGATACCCCCCTAAATTCTTCATCAAATCTCGGCTTAGCAGCATACCATAGGTCTCAGGAATATCTGCCACTTGAATATCTATGTTAGTTAGGATCCTAAGATCAGATCCAACTTGGACATGCATGTTCCTTAATTCCCCTACCACATTTACCTCTATTTTGTCAAGTTGAATGACCTTCTTATTTGTCTGAATGGGGTCCAATCCTAACTTCTTGCATATGGAAAATGGCATGACATTTCCCCAAGCCCCTGAATCCAATAGACAGTTGTGAAGGTTCTTGCCAAAAATTCTCAAACTCAAAAGGAAAGGTGGAGTACCTACCTTGTTTCTGTATAAGGTTGCATTCACGTCCCCAGCAAGTGCCACCTTACTCTTTCCTTCAACTTATCGGCTTGTTCTAGAGCCTTTAGCACTATCTCCCTTTGAGCAGGGCACCACTTTAGAATGTCAAAATATGACAAAGAAGTTTTTTGTTTCTGCATCTCAGAAACAATGTTAAATTCTACATTATAACTTGAATTACTTTTGAAAACAACAGAGGAATTACCCTTGTTATGAAAATCAGGCAAGCCTTGTGGTGGAGGAGGATTATTATCAGCGCCTTGATTTGGGGGCACCATGTGGTTAGGAGGTGTTGATGTAGTGAATGGCCCCATACTTTGATTTCTCAAGAAGTGTCTTCCCTTCGTCTGAAAAGCTTGGGCATCATATGAATCCTCCTCTGGTTCATTCTCTTCTTGTCTTGGGAATGAGGGTTCCTCTTCAAAAATGTCATAGGTCATTGCAGTATCCATTGAGTCACCTCCTTTGTGTGAATTCCCCTAGAATGTGTGAGCATCTTCGTGTGCCATCTTAACAACTTTCTCTATCTGAGGGCAATTTACCTCAGAGTGGGTTGTCGTATCATGCAACTTGCACCAATTGGTCATGAAGTTGAGGTCGACCACATTTTTAGTATGTGACCTCTCCTCATTTGCTTGATAGTTGTGAGGGACTCCACCGTTATTAGGCCCTATATTCCATTTCCTATTATTGTTTGGCCTCTAATTATACCCCCTATTCTGACTCTGATAGCCCTAATTAGAGGAGTTCAGGCCTTGATAACCTCTTTGGTTGTAACTGTTGTTGCTATGATAAGTACCCTAATTGTTGTTGTTCTGATTAGGGTAGTTCCCTTGGCTTTGAGAGGGGTTCAAACAGAGCTGAGCCATATCATTGGTAACTTGAGACAACATTTTCTTCAGGGTTTCTACCTCATTTGCAAGTTGGACTGTCTTCTCACTTTCCACACTCTTAGCAACAGGTGGCTGACCACCTTGATTTGGTGTTCCAATTTGGTTAGGATGATCATGGGAACTTTGAGGAACCTATGGTTGTTGAAAGAGATTAGGAGTTCTAGTAGCAAAGAATGTGATTGGAGGTTGAGTCTACAATTCAGACCTAGGCCCATAGTGGGAAGGAGACACTCCTGGAATGGTATTGAATAAAGGGGGTGTACTAGGCGTTTGATACCCCATTAAAGGCAAACCTCCCCCAAACCTGGTTGAGAGTTGGTCTATTGCTACAACTTAATGGCTAAATGATAAACATTGGATAGGGTATCGATATTCGTTGGCAGATGAGTTCTTTGTAAGAACAATCCTAGCAAGGGGTCTATAACCCTAAAGTATGCTTGAATGGCATTTTCCTTAGTAACTAGATAGGGATCCTGCAGCCTCCTATACATTATTTGGAACTTGGTATTGAACAAGGGTAGAGATTCACACGGATCCTTCCTAATAGTGTCGAATTGGTGATATAGAAGGGTTGGGTCCACATAGACTCTAAACTAATTGATGAAAGCATTTTCCAAATCTATCCAGGACATAATAGAGCCTTAAGGAAGATTAAGATACCAGTTATATGCCATGTCTCCCAAAGAATAAGGGAACAACCTAAAAATTACATAATGATGAGCTATCTGAGATTGGGTACACACATCCTTGAACGCATGTATGTGTTCTTCAACACTCCTTGATTCACCATGAAAATACTTAGGGCAGAATTCCTCAGGGTTCTTAGGCAGGTCGTGAAAACCTCTAGGAATAGTCCCTAATAGAGAGGGATTATTTTGGAAGAATGCCATTGGTAGCGGTGGTGGTGGTTGAGCCAGTTGTTTTATGGGTTGAACTAGCTGTGATGACAATTGAGATGGACGTGGTGGTGGATTGATAGGTATCCACTGGGGTATTGGTGAAAAGCCTGGTGGAGTGAGCGGAGCTGATAAAGGTGGTATGATGGTTGCCCCAGTTCTATGATACTTATGTCTTGTTGGGGTCTTGAGTTCTATGAAGGATGATGGATTCCCAGTTGACCGAAGAACTCTGTGGGGCCTTTCTGGGGAAGATGACCCAGCTTTATCCATTTTTCCCTTCTTGGCCCTCCTAGTGCTAGTTCTTGTTGATGGCAATTTTGGCACCACAACAATGCAAGCAGAATATTGCTACTCTACTTCTCCTGAAAGAGAAAGGTAATACATGGATGCCTTAGCTCCCAAGGTCTTGGTAGTTGGGTCTCAACTGTGCTGATGTTACTCAGTGGCCAATGCAACAATAATATTCAAGGGGCCTACTAGTGTTGGGCTTATGGATTGTTCTAAGATCAAGCATGAAATAAAACCTATTCTAACCAGGGGTTTTAAAGAAATACAAAAAGATGGATCAGGGTTTTGGAATAGAAAAGAACAATAGTTCATCCAATTTAACCAGACTTATTGCCTTTCGAGGAATTTGTAAACTAAAACTGAAGAACAAATTAACTTGTGATTAACACACAATATCATTCATTCACAGTGTTGATTTTTAACAACTGATTATAAACTACCATTTAAGCAAAACACAAAATGAGATTTCATTCCTTGAAAGCTTTCAAAATCAGATGATTAATTTTAAATAAATATCATTCTGGAACACAATATGAAGTAGATTTGAATTTGGTTGCTTCTACTGTGGGTTAGACAGATAAGCAACATTTACAGATCTAGCACAATCACCAGTGTACATAAAACCTATGTCTTCAGACTGCTTCCATCTACACTAGAAGAACTTTGAAAATATAGTAAAATCTGTATTGAAATCTAACTGCTAACTAAGAAGACAAGAGAAGCTCTCATTACTGAGAATCAAGATGCAACTCAATCTCCTTCTGCTAGCTAACTCCTAATAGTTCTAGCTCTAAACAGTTCTCTAAACCTAGAAGTTCTAATCTAGAAGTGCTAACACTAAAAATTATGGAACCCTTTTACAAAGAGGCAAGAATGCCATAGATACAATATCTCCCTGAGAAGAATTTCGGCACCCATTTTTTAGGGTCTCCAAAATATCCCATTCTGTCAGGAAGTCGATGCCCAGATCTTTAACAAAAGTGGATTCTACAATAAATCCTAATCCTGGCTGTCTTATGTCAGTGAAGATTGTCTCCTGAGGTGCTCTGTAGATCTTTTGCAACTACCGCACTTAATTATGGCCTTTGTGTCCATTTTTGACCTCCAGTGGAGCTACCTCGAGTGCCGCAAAATATCTCCATTAATGTTGAGCTTCCTCTATCAGCAGACCTCATAGCTATCTATTTAACTCATAGCTTCATCTTCTCCCTTGTTTGGCACTCTTCCTGCTCTAGATCCACTCTTCCGCAAGTTCGTCGGTGTAGCACGGGCCACTCGGTGTGAGGTTCTGGCGAGCCATGGAGATCATACCGATCTTGGAAGGATCCTCGGCAAGACAACTTCCTCTCGGCCAGACGAGATGGCAAAATCACATCCTCTCAGCGAGCTCTCATTTCCTTCAGTGGCCCCCTCTTTCGATCGGCAGGACATCCGCCTTCGACAAGACATTATGGCGAGCGCCAAGAGCTACAATGATATGTTCCTTCATTGGCAGATTCGCCACTATCAACAAGACATGAGATGGTCGCTGAGACCACATAGCGAAACCCTTGTTTTCTTTGGAGTCTCCCTGACATCCCTTGTTGACCCTCTCGCGCCAGCTCCCATTTTTGTATCGGCATGACTTTGGATCATCGGCAAGACCTTTTTCCGCATTCATTTCCTTTCACCAAATTCTAGTGTCGCCAAGACCCCCTCGTAGTCATACCGAAATGGAATCTTTCATTATATGCATTTTGTTGTAACCTCCCCTTATCAGGAAGACATCCTATAGACACCCCATACCTTGGAGAAAGCTTTACTAGCTTATCCCTTTGTCGCTATAACAAACTGATTCTCTCACCGAAGACATTCGATAGACACTTTGCACTATGTCGGTGAGACATTAGGCTCTCGGCAAGACCTTATCCTGAATTCAATATCTCCCGCCGAAGCCTTCCTCTTGTCATCGGTCAGCAAGACCAAAAGACTTCGCTATGACTATATACCGAAGAAAAGACTCTCGCTAAAGGGTTTGATCTTTTTGCTAGTCGGTGAGACTTTCTTTCCTCACCGAGACTTCTTGGTAGGGAGAGAACCTTATGGCGATATAAGAACCCACCTTAAGGTAGTCGGCAAGACCTTCTATTGAGATCCTTAAGAAATATACTCATGCACCTGACTTGATCCTGCAAAATAAGGTCTCCATTAGTTCCCAAAGGCAAGTAAGATATATCATTATTTATCATGCCTCCAATTTTATCAAAAAGAAAAATAAAACTAGCGAAGGCAGGGTCAAAACTGAACGGGAACACTCTCTCTAAAACTAGCAGAACCGGGACCAAAACTAAAAGGGACAAGAGGGTAAAACCGGATGAATCCCGACAGAACTAGGATTGGGACAAAAAATGACCCACAAATGACATCCCTCACCTTGAAACTAGCGAGGGAAGAGCCAAAAGAAAACTAGACTCAGGACCGGAGTCGAAGCGGGAATGAGCTAGGGAAATAATCAACATTCCCAAGTTCATACCTAGTCCCGGATTTGTGTCCGTGAGAAACCCCAAAATGCAAAGGATGGGAACAAAGCACTGAAGGAGGCGGGGAAAAGCGACGAACAAGGCAAAACTGAGATTGGAACCAAAATCTAAACCAGAAACTTCTCCAAGTTTCGGGTTCAGATTCCATTCCGAACCCGCCTTCGAGGCCATCCAAAAGAGGAGGAAGAAAGGAAAAGCAAGAGAATGAGGAAAGGGGGAGGACAACCCCACGACAAAGTAGAAAGAAACAAAATGAAAAGATCAGGACAAGCAGAACAACGCGAACAAACACACAAGGGAGAAAAGACCAAAGCGGCGAGACTGGAGCTTGGGAAGGAACAAAAACAGAGATAAGAAGTTCCAAGTTTGGAACCCATTCTGGTTTTGGGCCCGCCAAAATACAAGAAACAAAAATGCCCAAGGCTGAAAAGAAAACACCAAACGCAAAGGACATTTACTGACAAAGACCAATGAAAGAACAAGGAAAAGGTGGGGTTGGACCCAGGACGGGACCAAAATGAGGAACTTGAGAAAGTTCAACATTTGGAACTTGGTCCCAGACCCGACTCTGACCAAGAACAAAAGAAACAGAGACCAAGGTTTGTCAGAACGGGAACCGGGGAAGGAACAAGACCTGTACTTAGAAGAAATTTCCAAGTCCGGGATTGGTCCCGGTTCCACCTCCGACATAACTTAGAAAGGAAAACGCCTAAGGCAGAAAACCAAAGGCCAAAGGGAAAAGACAAAGGGGGACCTATTTTATTCTAGAATAAAATGGGGTGGTTATGCAAGGCATAACAATACTATTTTTATATTTTTCAATGTTTTGACCTTTTTAGGGATTTTGATGTGCTTTGGATGTCTTGGGATTTTGACTTTACAATTTTTGAATGTTTTTCGACTTTAGCTATACAGGATTTTGATATTTTTGGTTTTTGGCTATACAAGATTTTGCAAGTGTTTTTGGATTTTTTGATGAAAATTTTATGAATGTTTTTAGAATTTTTGGTGAGATTTCCAATAACCTTAAGATATACAAGAGCTCAATTTGATCCATAATGAATTTCCCCGAGTGTTATAGTAATAGACTACCTCAATATAGGTAGGACAAGTTGACCTTAGGAATATGCCAAGTAGTACTAAAGGGGAATGATATTTCATGATATCAAGCTATGACACAAACATTGATGGGTGATGGAATAAATAGGATGAATGATGTGATGGAAAGAATGCTAGGGTAAAGAGCCAAATAATAGGTAGAGGTGCTTTATTTATGTGAGGTACTGGTTTGCTAGGTTTTCACCAAAGGTACTTGCCCAAAACACCATCGAAGTGGTTTTCACTAGAGAATGATTATTTTTCTTTACTATTTTTAATCTTTTTTCTCATTTTTTTAGGTTTTTTGATTTTTTTGTATTTTCATTTCTACACCCTTCAAGACTAGGCATAAAACCTTTTAAGATGCAGGCTATTGGTCCATTTCCGCAAGGGTTCACCTTCATTCATTGATAATTGATATGCTCTTGATCCATAGCTTGTTGTGACTACAAATGGACCTAACCAGTTAGGCTCAAACTTTCCTTTACTATCCTAATTTGGAAGATTTTTTCTAATTTTTCTTGAGAACAAGATCCCATACTTGGAAAGAAAAACTCTTGATCTTCTTTTTATAGCTTCGTTTTAGTCATTTTTGATATACTGGCAAATGATTAATGACATCAAGATGATGGTCATCCAAGAATTCTAGCTCATTTAGTCAAGATACTCTGTACTCTTCATCAGTGATCAGATTTTGCAGTGAAACTCACAATGATGGAAGCTCAACCTCAATAGGAAAGATGGCTTCTAATCCATAGACCAAGGAGAATGAGGTTGCACCTATAGGCATGTAGATACTGGTCCAATAGGCCCAGAGGGTGGGATTTAACTACAGATGTGAGTCATTACCAGCTTCATTGATCATTTTCTTTAGGATTTTTAGAATGGTCTTGTTTGTAGCCTGAGCTTGATTGTTTCCCTAGGGGTAATATGGGGAAGAGAATCGATGTTGGATGTTAAATCTTTGACATAGCTCTTTCACATCTTGATTCTTAAAGGGTTTTTTTTTGTCTGAGATAAGGGCTTGTGGAACACCATAATGACAAATAAGGAAATTCAGGATAAATTTGGCAATTTGCATTCCCATTATGTAGGTCATAGGAATGGCTTCTACCCACGTGGTAAAGTACTCAATGGCTATTATGAACTTGTGGCCATTAGATTAGGTGGGAGTAATATTTCTTATGAGGTCAAGCCCCCACTATGAGAAAGGCCAAGGTGTGACCATTAGTTGTAACTATTGAGTTGGAGCATGAATAAGATCTCCATGTTGTTGACACTGGACACACTTTGTACGTATTGATGGGCTTCTCTTTCCATGGTTGGCCAATAATATCTTGTCCTCAATAGTTTTTTAGCTAAATTCATACCACTAGAATGGGAACCACATATGCCATCGTGCACTTTTGTTAAGGCGGTCAAGGCTTCCTCTTGGTTGAGACATTGTAGTAATGTACCTTTGATGCTTCTTCAGTAAAGGGTATCACCTAGGATCACAAATCGGGATACCTTCTTAACAAAGGTCTTTTTAAGGTTGGAGGTGATATTCTCCTAAGGTAGGTGAATATATCATGATACCACAGTGAACTAGGACCAACGATGACACACGTAAATTTAAATTCAGGGATTTTGAAAATTGGTATAAGAAGTTTTTCTGCCAAGAATTCACATTAAAGGATGTGTGGCACGTCTAACAATGATTCAATTATTTTCATAGCATCTGCTGCTCGGTTGTTCATGTGAGGGATTTGCTCAAAAGTTATATCAATGAAAAGGTCCTTGATATTTTCTACCATCTTCTTGTAAGGAGTGAGTTTATCATCCTTATTTTGGTAGTCATCATTGACTTGGTTGATAACCAACTGTGAGTCCCCATAGACTTTTACTTCTTGTATTTTCCATTAAAATACTATGCTTACACCTGTGATTAGGGCTTCATACTCTGCAATGTTGCTAGTACATAGAAATGAAAGCCTATATGAATTTGGGATGCAATCACCTTGAGGGGTGATAAAGAGAATACCTACCCCTAATCCATGTTGGGTGAATGACCCCTTAAATTATATTTTCCATTGATCTATTGTATTGACAAGGAACACTAATTCATCAAGAAATTCAGATATCAAAGGGTTCTCTACATAGATAGGTGATTTTTCTAGTTGCTCTATGATCACTTGTCCTTTGATTTCCTTGCTCACCATGTACTCTAGGCCAAATTTAGTTAAGATTATTACCAATTCGGCCATTTTCCCAATGAGAGTTACTTTGGATAACAAGTATTTTAATGGGCCGATCTTTGCAATAAGCTTGATTTGATGCGACATGTAGCGTATAAATTATTTTGAAGTAAAAACCACCACTAATCATGCTTTCTCAATGGATGAGTAATTCATTTCATAGCCTACCAAGGTCCTACTAATGTAATAGATGGCTCTTTTCTTTCCATTTTCATCATGTTGTGCTACAAGAGCACCTAATGTTGCTAAGATATATAGAATTAATGGTTTGTTCAGTATTCATGGCATGAGAACCAAAGGTGTCAATAAGTAGTCCTTGATCTTTTGGAAAGATTTATCACAATTCTCATCCCACTTGTAAGTTATTCCTTTATGGAGAAGGTATGAGAAAGGGTGGGTTTTGTCTAATAATTGCGCTATGAATCTTCTAATGGACTGTAACCTTGTAACCCTCTCATTTGCTTCAATAATTGTGGTGGTTCCATGTATAGGATGGATTTGACCTTTGTTGGATCAATTTCCATCCCTCTTTGTGAAACGATGTATCCAAGAAGCTTCCCTGATGTAACCCCAAAGACACACTTTTTTGGGTTTAGTTGTACCTTGTACTCTTCAAGTTTGTCAAAGATGGGTCCCAATACCTCTATGTGTTCACTCCTTTTCTTTGCTTTTTCCAAATATTATCCACATAGTCTTCAACTATTTTGTGCATCATGTCATGAAAGATGAGGGTCATTGCTCTTTGATAGGTTTCTCCTATGTTCTTCAGCCCAAATGGCATCATGTTCCAAAAATATGTTCCCCATGTAGAAGTGAATGCAATTTTGTGTAGATCCTCCTTGATGATCATCATTTTATTATATCCTAAAAAAATGTCCATGAGTGATAGAATTTCATATCTAGTTGTTAAATCCACAATGATGTCAATGTTAGGAAGAGGTAAATCATCCTTCAGGCATGATTTGATCAAATCTCTGAAATATGTACATATTTTGATGCCCCTAGTTGGTTTGGAGACCGCTACCAAGTTTGAAACCCACACAAGATAATCTATCGGTCGAATGAATCTGATGTCCAGAAGCTTTTGTAACTCAAGTTTTACCAAGAGTGCTATTTGGGGGTATCTTTCTCAATTTTTTCTTTATTGGTTTAGCTTCAGGATAGACTGCTAAATGATGCACAACTACTTCTGGATTGAGCCTTGACATATCTATGTATGACCATGCAAATTTGGTTCTTCACTCTTTTAGGAACACTAGGTTTTTCTGTTCTTCATCCAACAAGGATTTAGCATAGAAAGTGATCTTTGGTGCCTCTTCTATTCCCACATTCACTAGAGTGGCTTTTCTGCTAGTACTGCTAACTTCTTTAGATGCATTGTACTAAGGGGGAGATTGAATCCCTCATCCTTGGGCTCCTCAAAGAGGTTTTCAACCTCGTATGCATCCTTTCCTTTTACTATTTTAGGATTAGAAAGTGCCATAGTGTGGTTTTTACTCAAAGATCTAAATATTAGTTGCATTTCATCAATTTTACGACTAAAGGATTCAAGCATCTCCCTGTAGTATTCCCCTATGTCTAGCTCTATATCAAAACTATCTTTGTGATCTTCTCATGGTAAGTTGTTGTGGAGTCCCATGAATTATGAGATTGCCTCATTTTTTTGAATAAATCTAGAATTGATGGTCCATGTTGGTCCTAGTCAATGATTTGTGAGTAGATTAGGGTTATTTAATTGGTTTGGTCTTTCAGGGCTAAGTATGTTATGGATATCATGAAGAGAGAGTTATTCTCAAATAAGTCAACAATATCAAGGGGGAAGTTGTCTAGGGTAGTAGTATCACATGATGTTGGTAACCAAGAGGAAGCCTCAGTCCATTTAGCGAAAGTACCTTTGACAAGAAGGGTAACCTTGCTAGTAGTGCATCCTAAGTTGAGATTCTTTGGGAATTTCTTAGGAATGATGGGTTCTAGAAAACTGTTTTCATTTTGACATAGTTTCCCATTCGTGTTGTGCCTCCATCCCTTCATTATCTGCAAGCCTTTGTTGCTGTTTTCATCTTCCATAGGAAGAGTGGGGATGGGTCGTTCATCTTGATATAGTAGTTTAGAGACATCCTCCTCACTTACATCTTCTTTGTTCAAATCCCCCCACTTGGTGAAGGTAGTAGCTTCCATCTTTACTATTTTGGCTACTTTATTGATAGGTGTGGGTTTCCCATGAGATTTGGGAGAAAGAGGTATCTCTCCCAACACAAAAGTGTTCTTCATTAATTTATAATTTCCACAACCATCATCATGGATCACTGCTTTGATATTGGGAATGTTCTGCACAATGGGTGTTTTTGTTTCTAAGGTAGATGCAAGGGATGATGGGCCAAAAAATGAGGAGGATGGTGTAGTACCTTTTTCATTCTTGGGTATTTGGGGTATCTTATAAAATTTGGCCTCAAGATTCTTGCAGTAGTAAAAGGCTCAAGATCACCAAGAATGGTAACTTCTTTGTCCTCAAAAGGAAACTTTACACATTGGTGGTAGGTTGAAGCTACAACTTTTAGGGCATGTATCTAAGGTCATCCAAGAAATATTTCTTAGGGAAGATCAAGGTATAACACTTGTCATATAGTATCTACAATGATAGTTCCCACTTGGATGGGTAGTGTGATAATGCCTTGTGATACCTGCTCTTGATCGTCATATGCTCTTATAGTGGTACTCTTTGCTTTCTCAATAGTATCCTCTAAATATCCCAAGTTCTTGATCAATTGAAGGGTGCAAATGTTCAATACCAATACCTCCATCTACTAAGACTCTTTTAACCTTTTTCTTATGAATAATGACCTCAAGGTGCAACACACGGTTATGAGATGGTAGGTCTTGTTCCAAGAGGGCGAGAAGATGAGAGACAGTGATATGTCCTACCATAGCTTGAAACTACTCTATATCCATATCCTTAGGGATGGATGATGAGGAGAAAGCCTTCTCTAACATTTTTCTATGTGTGGGGGATAGCCTCAATAGTTCTAGGATAGAAAGTTGCATGGGGGTCTTCTTAAGCTGGTTTAGGAGACTGTGTTTGCTAGGGTTTGATGTTGGCAATGTAGGTTGTTCCCTAGGTTGAGATGAAACTCCTTGGATGGTGAATTTTCCATGTGATGTGGTGAATCCACATTTCACACTAGGCCCTTTGATGGTGATGATAGTGATGACACTATCACAGGAAGCAACTACAATGGAATAGACATGTTGCACATTTGTGTAATCCTTACTTTTTCCATTGTTATTTCATTTGCTATGATCTAGCATAGGGTTTTTGTATATCTCGAGATCCTGGTTATTGAATAGTACTTCAACAAATATGTCTCCATTCTCAATAACATCTTGGATAACATTATTTAGTTTCATGTAGTTAGATGTTTTGCATCCTTTGATTTTTTGAAAGTCACAAAGATCTTTTTCATTGCACTAGGGTGGTTTATCCTGTGGTTGCTGGTAGTTTTCAAAATTGGGAAAAGTTATCAAGTTTGACTCTACCAATTTCTTCATGATAGTTTCAATAGGTTTTGACAATTGTGTGTATTTGTGTTTTGGATAGTTGTTTCTATTGGGAGTTCATCATTGTTGCATTTTGGTGTTATCGATCTGATTGTTTTGAGGTGATCACATGATTTGTTGTACGGTTGGTTGAGCATTAGCTATTTGATTGTTGTTTGGCCTAGGAGCACTTAGGACCACCTTAGCATCTACCATGCCATCATTAGTTATGTTTTTGTTCTTAGCCCAAACACAAGACTTGTCGTTTGAACTGGTCGATGGGCGATTGTCTTTGTATGCTTGAGTATTTCCCTGTGAGATTAGATCTCTCTTGATGTTAAGGGCTCTAGGGACAAGCTCATCATAAGTGGTGATGCATTGAATCTTTAAAGGATAGATCAAGATCAAGATTTTCTATGATAATACCCACTTGTTGTTCATCGGGAATTGGCCACTTTCTCTTACTAGCCCTTTGCCTCCATTATTATATGAAATTCTAAGAGATTATCCTTTGTTTTGTTTGAGAGTGTAAAACTCTTCTAGGCTTACATCCATGTCAATATTGAAGGAGAAGTGATTTCTAAATTTATTGGTGATTTCTTGAAAGGTTTTGATACCTAGAGGCAATTGTGAAAACTAGTCAATGGTTGGGCCTATCAAACTTCATGGAAAGAGGCACATCAAGTAGGAATCATTGTAGGTGACCTCCATACACATGACATTAAACTCTTTGACATGGTCTATTGGACTTCCTCTCCCTTTATATTTATCAAATTTAGGGACCTTAAAATAAGGAGGGAATGATACCATTTCAATATTTTGATTGAATGGATATGTACATAGGTTTTTTTGTGTATGGGGCTTCTTCATTTTTCCCATCTAGATATCATGCATCTCTTGTGTTAATTCCTTAAGTTGCGATGCTACATCATGTTGTGGGTTTGGTGGAGGAACATATGTTGCATATTGCGGGATGGTAGATGGATTGCATGTGGGATTTTAATATGATGAGGTGGTGTATGGTGTGTAAGGTGGTGTAGGATTTGGTGAAGGTGATGGTGGTGGAGGAATATATGTTCCTAATGTGTTTGGGTTGATGATGTTCTATTAGGGGTTATAGTATAGACCTTGTTGTTGTTATTGTTGATGGGCCTACTATTGAGCTAGTAAGGCTTGCTATTGTTGTTGTGCTACTAGGGTTTTTTATTGGGAATATAGTTGTTGTTGCACCATGAGGACTTGTTGTTGTGCTACTAAGGTTGCTTGTTGTTGTTGTTTTTTTTGTGCTACTAATGTTGCTTGTTGTGTTTTTTGTTGTTGTTGTGCTACTAAGGCTGCTTATTTTTGTTGTACGGATTGTTGATATGCGTGTTGTGCTTGTTACAAGGCTATGGCATGTTCTTTTAATGTAGGATCGATTGGTTGTTGGGACATCTGCAATGGGTTTTGGGAGTTGATGTTTTGAGCAGGTTGTGGGTTGTTGATGAGAGGTTGGGGGTTCCCTTTGTTTAACATTCTTGGTAAGATGGTGGATTAGGATGGAGGAATGTAAGTTTGAGGTCCCATTTGACTTGCATGATGAGAGGGACTGAGGGGGAAGATAATGATGGTGTCATTAGGTATTACGATGGAAATGGCACATTAGGACCTTGAGTCCATTGATTGAAAGGATTCCCTCGACTGATGTTTTTGGAGATTTCTTTGTGTTTGGGAGGTGGTCAAGGTATTACCTTGGTTGATGGGGTTTGTGACCAAGGGGTTGTTTTGATTTGGATTGGTGATGGATGGGATATATTTGTTTTGGGTAAACAATGGGATGGATGAAATTATTGGAGGATTTGATAACAATGTCCCATATTGCGTTGAAGGTCAATTTTGTGTAAGGGGATTAACTTTCCCTTTTGGTTCTATTTGAGACACTTGGTCCACAATTCCTTGCATGATGTTGGGAACACTTGTGGTACTTGTGGGGATAGATGGAGAGGGGTACCCTTGATATATTGAGGTTGTCATGGATTCATGAAGTGTAAGTGGTTTATGTTGAAGTAGAGGATTCTCGGGAACAGGGGGAGTGCCAAATGTTGGTGTCCAAGTGGTGTTTTGAGAAGCATTGGTGTTGAGGGTACCCACAAGTTTTTTTCTTTCCAATGAAAGAGTATGGCCAAAGTCCTTAGCAAGAATACCTACAAGAATAGGAGTTGGTGTGTGTCTTAACCCTAGTGATGGGGGTGGGTGAAGTCAAGTCTTGTGTCAATGATCTTGTGGGATGCTCTAAGTTTTTTTGGAGCAATGGTGATAATGGGAGATGAAAAAGGATGAATGATATGGGTAGTGATCTTTTCAAAAAAATTGGGACAACACTTTTGACTTATAGGTTTGATGTTTGATGTTTGGATAAAGGATGTTTAATGAGCATGTGAATATTTAAGGTAGACTTGTGACCTTCAAGATAAACTAGTACAAAGATGATAACTAATTTAACTAAATGCATGGAAAGGATTCATTTCACATACAAAGTAGCTAAGTTAGAGTTTGGGTTAATATATGTGCAAGTCAAAAAGTGTTGGTGTGTTTGAAATTTTGCAAAGTTTGGTGAAGTGAAGGATGAAATGTGATAAAGGATGGAAGAAATGTTTGACCCAATTTTGACCTAGAGTGAAACTTTGTTTTGTAAGACCAAGGTAGTGAGAAACATGTTATACCTCTAAATTTTTCAAACCCCAAATACTCAATGATTAAGGAGAATTTCTTGTGAAATGTGTAGATCTGGTTCACCCATGAAATAGTGTAAAAAATGTCTCCTTATTGATCCATCTCGATTGTGGTGATTCCTTGAGAGACATCTTCTAATATGCTTTGAACTATGATTTATAAGTTGGAAATGATGAAATGTAGACCTTCTCTTGGGGATCTTGATTTTGTGGGAGATCATGAAGATAAGCACAAGATCATAAAATTAGGATATTTATTGCCACATAGGAGATGGTAATATAGGCCTTTCAGCCACAATATTGGATCTTTCTTCTTGTTTGTCTAAGATGTTTTCTATGTTTCACCACTAGCTTGGTGTTTCCTTTGTTTCAAAAGTGAAGCTCCTCAAACTACTAATTATATTTTTTTTTCTCCTTCAATTAGTTCAAAATTTGGTTGAATGATAGCTGGCATAAAGTTTGGTTGTTCAATCGGAGTGATCAGACACCAAATAGTCATGTGGGGTTCAATTTGTCAATTTATCTTGCTTAATGAGTTTCTTTTTACAACAAACACTTGTCTTGCTTAAGTTTCAAACTAAATGTCTATGTCAAAAACATCATTTATTTCAAAAAGTCCATTTTGTGAAAAAATGAAGTTAGGGGCATAGTAACTTAGGTTAACTTTGGAAAATATGGATTGAGATGTAAACCAAAATATTTAGAATTCTCTAAGGATAGAAATCCTTAGGAAAAGCATCAATATCAAGGCTTTTTCAAAGGGTATCCATACTTAAACCAAAGGGTTTGAAATTTTGAGAAAGATCATTAATGTTTGTTTGCAATGTTTTGGAACCAAGCAAGTATCAAACTGAATCACAAGCATGGAAAATCCTAATTCAGGTGTGTATTTCTTAGTAGGCTTATCATCATCCCCTAAGAGATGATTAATCTGTGAAGATGAAATGGAAAAATAGGCTATGTCAAGGAAATGTAACGTCTTGACATTCCAAGCAAAAGAGTCCCTTCCCTATTTTCTTTATTGCCTCAATCAAAAACCAAACATGGTAAGTAACTTCATGGAACAATGCTATTCCAATGAACTACTTCAAAATACACTTTGGAGGAAATGGTGAGCCACTACAAAAAAGGTTCATAATTCATGCTTTCGAGATAAACTAGTGCTATACATGCAACAATTCACTCAATTAAGAGGCCTCCTAGCCCTTAGAAATATCTATGGGTTTTAACGCATCACAAGGATACTAAGGTAGACATTCGTTGGTATAGGATAAAAACACTAGCTGGTTAATGAATTTAGTCACAACCAATTATTTCTATAGTAGACCAAAATGAAAGCACCTCTTGGGTCATTCCCTCTCACAAGTTGGGAGGAAGGCCCTCTAAAGGTAATACATGTTTGAAGATTAAAATGATTTTCATCACCCAATATTTCCAATAGGTGGAAGGGGAGAGGATAGGTGCTTCCAAGAAGTAAAGGTATACTTGTGTGTTTTTCTTCACCTAAGATCGAACGAAGCACAAGGGGAGAGGATACACACAACAAGCATACACAAGCAAACCAGACACATGTTCATTTTAATTTTGACAACATAATGAATTCATTTTAAGCACCAAATGAAGTATGTAGATTGTTTTGTTCAATTTTAAACCAACATTGCAAAATGAGGATGTGAGGGTTTAATTTTAACCAATTTGAACATTCATTTTAAACCTAAAGGAAATATAGTTTGGTCCTAAAACGTGAAATAAAGCATCATAAATGGGTTATAATTGCCCCATAAGTGTCAAAACACCTGTTTACAATTATAATCAAATGAAAATATGCTCCTTCACTTCAAATTTTGTTCCCCAAACCTACAAAACTAGTTATTCTAAAAAAAAAAAGCTAGAAGTTAGTGACATGTTAAAGAGCATATAAAATAAAAAATTTAAAGCACGTGCTAAAATTCAGCCACTATTTTTGTTTACTAGTAAAAAGCATCGTTGTTTGCAAAGGCATCACCATAATTCAAAAAGGCATCGCTCTCATGAGAAAAAGCGTCGCTCTGCATTAAAACAAAGATGACGATAGCATCGCTATTTTGGAGGCATTGTTGTTTTCAAATCTTTGATACCTCTAAAAAGTATTAGCATCACAATTTGATAATGGGTGTTGATTTTTTAATTAAGTGTCACTATACTTCCAAGAAAGGGCATCGCTATATGGCGACACTTAAAAAAGGCATCGTTGTAGCCTCAAAAAGCATCATTGTACCTGCAAAACCAAAAAAATGGGAATCTAGAGAAAAATTCATCATATTCGATCAGTTGAGCCCTCCTTCTAGTGCCAAAATGTGAGCGACCACATAGTATAGGCTAACTACACTTGATCCATGAGGATTCAAAGCATACTTAAGCCACTAAGCATCAATCCAATAAGATCATTCAATGCAAACTAAGCTAAAAAGCCATTAAAACTAACATATTAAAATACGAAAGCTTCATAAAAATCTATTCTAATCCATTGAAACTTATCCTATTAGGGGAGTGGTGTCACATTGATGTGGAATGGTGACCCTTTCCCAATCCCTTGGATAATGAGCATGTTTCAATCAATTCTATTGAATAGAATCGATGAAACTGATGAAAGACATGTTGTAAAACATGATTAAAGCTAGATTAATATGATAAAAGATAAGATGATCGATGTGAGTGTATGAAATCTATTCTAAATGTATGCAAGATTAGAAAGATTAAAACCCTAGTTTCAAAATATGCTAAATGAATGCACCTAAGTTACCATGGAAGCCATTAATGGATGCTCTAAGCTAATAATGTAAGATTTAAACTAGAAAAAGCTAAATATGTGTGAAATGTCTATACAAATGAGAGTGATTTTAACATCATAAGTTTACTATTAAAAGATGGATCCCTATTCAATAGATGCAAGCTCTATTTATAGAATAGAAAAAATGAAACTGATGGACAAGATGAAAAGGATTAATCAATGGCCAGAATGGAAGGAAGATGGAGGCATGGATCATGGATTCCCGTCAAGGGTTAAGAATGCAAGTTGATATTTAATCAAGGGCTTACATTCATCCAAACAAACACACTTTCAAAAATTGCACAAGAAGCTTTGTAGAAAGTTTTTTATAAAAAGGAATATTCCCTTTTTCAAATGAGTGAAGAAAGAGAATATTCTCATAGGTGAGGAAAATTAGATATTTAGTTAATTAAAATCAAATTTAAATGTGCAAAAGGGGAAGGAATATTCCTTTTGGAGGAATGTGCAAAGAAGAAATATTCCCTTGCAAGTGGGAGAATTAGATTTAATTAGTGATTTGACAAATAAATAAAGTTTCAATTATGCAAATTAGGGGAATTAGGATATTCATTAAATAATTAATTTATTTAATGAAAACGAGAAGTGATATGATATTTAATTAAATAACTTAGAGTTATTTAATTAAATAAGAGGACTTAGGGATTAAATTAGATAATTTGATTTATCCAATTTAATAGGACAAAAGGTTAGCATGAAAGGGGTAGGAATTAACCTAACTAGATTAATTAGATTAATAGATGAATATGATGCAATTAAGTAAATAGCTAGAATAATTTAATTAATTAAGCAAAAAGAAGGATGGGTTTTAGGATGAAACAGTGTTAGTATATCAAATTCAGGTGCATGATATCATTCAGGAAATTTTTAAGTGTCTACAAGTTGTTTGTGCTTCAGTGGAACTGTACATTCGACATATGAGAGATCCATTGTTAGTAGTTCAAATTGGTAGTGAGCCACCCCTTCTTCTTTATTCCTTCTGAGTAGTGAGCCCTTAGCAGTGAGCCTTATTCTATTCGGTGTTGCAATTCATATATTAGTGAACTAATCCTCACCATGGTTTTTACCTTCTTGGGTTTTCCACGTAAATCTAGTTTTCTTATGTGTTTGATGTATTTGCATTATTGGTTTACATGTTTACATGTTAATGCATGTTAAGGGTTTAATGGTGTATAAGGGTTTAAGAACTAATGTGGATCTAAATATTAATGAGGGTTTCTAATATTTTAAAAGTATACAACTATTCACCCCCCCTCAGATGTCCTATATATCTAATAGTATGAATAGTGATTGCCAATACTAAAAATTATTGAAATTACTATTCACTGGGTATTGTTGATTGCTAATCTAAAATTCAATATTATTCACTCAATAGGATTTATTGTTCCTATCTTGTTTCTAAGTGTCTATTGAGATGTTTTGTTATGTGTTGATGCACATTAAATAACTTCTATCAAATTTATAATATTTGTATTGTAGGTATTTTTGAAGTTGGATATGGTGGATTTGTAATGATTTCTTCATTTACATTACTAAATCCATCATGTTTTTATATATTATCCTATTCAATCTACATGTGTACTAATATTTTTTAATCTCTCCATTTAGCTAAGCAATGCAAGAATCTAGCCTTTTGATTTATTTTAGTCAAAAAACATAAAATGATTTACCTAATATTGAAAAAGCATCTTTCCCTTTTACCTTAGGAAAAACCAAAAATATGTCTAAATTTTATTCAGTATGAATGTGAACCACCCAAAAATAATTATAAAGATTGTAAATTACAAGTACATATTGTCCAAATTTAGGTTAGTTTTTAATTTATAGAGAGCTTCCCTTGATAATTCAAAGAGAGGTTTTATCACACATCTATTTCATTTTGTGTCATACTAAAATGTGTAAATTAAAATGAAAACAATATTATTAAAAAGCTTACAAATAGTAGAGAACCTTGATGTATTCTCCAAGAATTGTTTTACTCACTTCTTGGAGTAATTTTGGTAGAATATACCCATCTACAAAGAAAAATCCTATCCAACCCATCCAAATAACACTATAAATAGACAAAGGGTCAACACAAAAACTTTATTACTAAGTTTCCTAATTAATGCAACTAACTAGGATTCCCCACAACCATAAACCAAGATTGTCTCTGTATTTAAAAATGACCCTTGATAAAAAATTTACTTGGGATGACATGTCTTCATGTGACCTACCTACTTACATTAAATATATTTTTAAAGTGCCATATAAAAATATACTTAGGAAAATATTGATCAACCTAGTGTGACCATCAACCCAAATATGGAAAAATTAATAAAATAATTAATATTTTATTCAAGGTGTGTTGGTGTAAATAAAGTCTTGTATCTAGTTAAATCATTACTAGGAGACTTAGGGGACTTATTTACATGTTAAGTTTACTTATGTCCTGGGAGGGAATCTTTTTAGAGGGTGTTAGTTGCTATTAGATATTATCTTATCTTTTGACTTATGACACATGTGTTGTAGGTAGTTGTGATAAGTTGTTACATGTCATAGGATTAAGACACTTGTCATAATCTTGTTTAATCCTATGTCTCACCTTGGCTATATAACTAGGTGGTCTCAAATGTAAGTAATATTGAATTCTTGGATAATCAATTCTATTGCAATCTTGAGCATTGTATATTGATCCCGCTTATTCTTTCATGAAGTTCCTATATCTTGGGTGGCTATAATCTTTAGCCAAATCTTGCATGGTGTAAATTTATTCTTTACCAACTCTTACACGGTATCAGATCTTGTGAGATTTATTCTTGTTAGTCTTTATTGAAAGATCTAGGTTGCAAATATTGGTTGATCTTGAAAAGTTGAGTACGGTCTTCTGTTGCATCAAATGATGACCTAGAGAATTAGAAAAGATTGAAAGAAATACCATATTTGGGGGTTTCCTCTTTATGGATTTCTATTGCATTTTCAAATCAGAGCTTGTTGGTGCAAATATGAGTTCACCATTGAGATTAGAGGGTTTAAGAAAGTCATTTTTTGCTTTTGTTTCATCAAAATCGAATATATGAGGCCAAATCTATGAGGGTTTGAAGTTAAAGAGTGGTTGCCAAATCCATAAGGTAGTTGCAATTTTGGAGCACTTTAGGTCAAATCTAATCCTAGCATTGCATCTAGAAGGTCTAAAAACCCTAAGATCAACTATCAAGTCATCAAAATCAGAGCACTTCACTTGGAGCTTGAGGAAAAAAATAGCCCAATCTGATTGTATGTGTGACCGTATGGTTGCCATTAATATAGTTGACAAAAAGAAATTTAGTCGGCGTGGAATATTTTTTTGGGTCACTAGTAAAATTTTATTAAAAAAGTTCCAAATTTTTTAAAAGGTTTCTAAATTTATATTATTTTAAAAAAATAAAAAATATTCTTTTAAAACCCTATGTACACAAGTACTCCATGTTATGGTACCTGTAAAGAAGTAGGTCTTGTGCGGTTCGACAGGGCCATGTGGCACTGCTAGCACGACCCATTGGCCCCCCATTGATCCAACCAAAAAATGGAAAACAAAAGAATATACTGGCCAAAAACCAAATATACCAATGGTGTTCAAACAAATTTTGTACCCACTAAACAACCCGCCAGCGTAAGAGAATATTTGCTTGAATATTCCATTGAAAGAATGTTCTTTTGGCATATTCTAGATTCCAAGGGTGTATTCTCTTTTCAAATCCCCCTGGCCATAAAATTTAACCCCGTCAAGTGTTGACATTAGCCTACATCAGCAGTGACATCAAAATTCATTTGGAATTTTTTCCCCTCTCTATTGGAGCTTTTGATTTTGTAGTCAAACTTTTAAACCTCATAACTCAATCATCCTGACTCCTTGTTCAACGTAATTTTTTTGATTTGGGGAAAAATATCATGCTCTTTGTAGTGGTACAATTGGTTTTTATTTTTGTGCCTAGTTTTTCAAGAAATTACAAATTTATCATAGGTGTTGTTGAGCCATTCTTATTTTTTAGAATTTATGGGGCTTCGTTCTTGCTCCTATATTTGTAACATTTTTTAGTTTTTTTTTTAAAGTTCATAATTTTTTGTGTATTTTTAATTGGTGTAATCATTTTGATCTCATCTATTGTAAAATTTTACTTTGATCTTGTGGCCAAATTTGTCAATCTGTATGCACTAAGATCAAGTCCACTTTGTTGTTGTTGGAACGGGTCACTTGTAATCACACTAAGTATAAAGTTCCAAAAACATATTTTCTTTGGGGGGGTAATCTTGTGGTGGTTGATTGATTTCTTTTGCTTGGTTTGTGTTCTTGTCATGGGGAAGTCTCAAATTGAACTCCTAACTCCACATAATTATGCTAAATGGAGAAAATTATTATGGAACTATCTCATGATGAAAGGTCTAATAGGCTATCTAAAGGAAACCATTCCTCAACCTACTGATGCTAAATAATTGGAAAAATGGGAGCTTGATTGTGAGAAAACATTGGGATGCATATGTTCATTAGATTCATTTGATTTACACTTTCATGTTGAATCATGTAAAAAACTTAAAGAGGCTTGGGGTGCTTTTGAAAAATTGTATGGTAAAGTAGATAAGATTAGGGGATATCAGTTTGATAATGATTTGATGAATCTTGATCCTAAATTTTTTGACCACATCCATGACTACATCTCCAAATTTAAGCAACTAAGAACACATCTAAAATGTTGCAACATTGATAAAGAGGATATACAGTTGAATTTGAATGTGTTATCTAAGCTTGGTCCTTAGTATTTAGTGTTTATTTTTGGCTTTCATACCCATCAAATTTCTATGGGAGCATCATATATTGATCCTAAGTTTGATGACTTTGTAAATCTCCTAATCCAAGAGGAAGATAATTTAATGAACATGGGTCTAATCAAGTCTTCCAAGTCACAAGCATTGTTGGCTAGTGAGTCTAAGGTACAAAAAGACAAAATATTTCCTAATTTTTTTCCCACTTATATACATTGAATAGGAGGTAAAAAATAAACAAAAATGAAATAGTTTCTAAGGGAATACATCCCCATAGTAGTCCTACACTACAATAACTACTATGTTATTACTAGCTTCATCAAATAATTTACATCATTCTCCAAAGTGTTAACCTTCTTGAACAATATCCTCTTTTCCTCTATCTTGTCACGAATAAAATGTTATTACACATCAAATTTTCTTTGTTTGTGTGAAATTTTTTGTTCTTGGTAAAACTAAAGCAACTTTCCTATTATAGTCAATCTTGATTGAATTGTCTTAAGCCAACATTTGAACACAGTATTTGAAGACGCATTGCTTATTTACAAACATATAATAAAAATTTGTAGTCAAAACATTAACCAAAACTTGTATCTTTCCTATCCAACTTATCATACCACCACATAGGTCACACAAATAATCATTAGTAGATCTTTTGTTTTCAACATCGTCTACCCAATTTTCATCAAAAAAGACTTGAATATTTAGTATTCCACTGAAATTATGTCCTCCTTGATAGTAATATAATATTGTAAATTACCATAAATATATATAAATACCCTCTTATTTATAGTCAAATTCTTTCCTATATTGGATATATATTTTCTTAGGACTTCTATTACTTGGAGAATGTTTGGTTTGGATTATACCATATCATACATCAAGCTACCAATAACACATGAATATTGAACATGACTCATGTACTCTATTTGTTCAAGTTTCTTGGAGAACTATTCTATTGATAGGTCTATAGGAACATTCATTAGATTACAATCTTGTATTCCAAATCTCTGCAACACAAAATATAAATACTTCCTTTGACTTAACTATTTTTTTTTTTTGCTATGTCTTTCTTGAATTCCATGTAAAAGATGAACATAGTAGCTCTTGGATCATTTATATAAGACTAAAGTGAAATTTTAGATTAAATAATTTTATCATATCCTTATTTTTTCCAATAAGAAGCATTCCATCAACATAAAGAGAAAAAAAAAAAATTGATTGTTCACATGCTCAAAATAAATGTCTAGTAATAATAATTTTCTCTAACAAATCCCAACTTCAAAACATAAGTATGAAAATTATAATACCACATTCTAGGAGACTACTTCAAACCATAAATAGACTTATTTAACCTACAAACATAATTTTATTTACCATCTTCTCAAACTTCTCAAGTTGTGCCATGTATATTTCCTCCTCCAAATCACCATGTGAAAACTTCATCTTAACATCCATTCAATCCATCTGTAGGTCATATGAAACAACAACAAAGAACGAAAATCTATTAGAAGTTAATTTTGTAACATGAGAGAAAATCTTTCCAAAATCCATCCCCTCAGCTCACGAATATCCATTAACCACCAAATGTTCCTTGCATTTTTCAATCATGCCTGTAGAATTGAACATATTCTTGAAGACTGGTTTGCAACCAATAAGTTTTCTTTATTCAGGAAATTAAACCAATTTTTAACTCCCATTCCTCTCTAGGGTGACCATCTCTTCATTCATGGACCTTTTCTGGGACTTACTCTCCTTTGATTCTAATGCCTTATTTATATTTCTAGGGTCATCACTAGTAGTAGGCAATTGGACTATACCTTCTAGGTTCTCTTTTTATTTAGTGGACCTTGTTATGAGTGGGGTAATATGTTCTCTCTCAAAATTCTCCTTGGGATCACCCTTTTCATTTTGTCTCTAATGAACATCATTTTCATTCTTACATGCTAGTTTCTAGCTCAAATCACATCACATTTCTCTCTTCAACTCTAGGTTGTTTGTAAGAGAATAACTGATATCTTTAAATAATACATTATATATGTATATCACTTTCCTTGTCTCAATATTCTAAAACTTTTACCCTTTTATGCCATCGCTATTACTAATGAAGATACACTTCTCTAATTTGAATTCCAACTAAGACCTCTTCTCCTTGGGTGCATACACATATAAATCACAACCAAAAAAGTTGAGATGCTTAAGAGAGGGCTTCTTGCCTCTGCAAAACTCTTTTGGGATTTTATCAACAAGTATTTATGCAAGAGATCTATTGATTCTATAACATGTTATATCAACTACTTCTACCCAAAAATTCTTATCTAGCTCAATCATATGCATAATTCCAACCTTTTCCATCAGATTCTTGTTTATCCTTTCTACAAAATCATTTTTCTAAGGGTTGTATGGATTTGTCTTCTATATATCTATATCACTAATGTTATGGAAATTCTCAAACTTTAAAAAGAGAAATTCTCCACCATTTTCCATTCTCATAACCTTGATATTTTTCCTAGTTTGATTATTCATAAGAGCCTTAAACTCCTAAAATTTACTAAACACCTCAAAATTCTATTTTAGAAAAAGACCATCCCTTGTAAGATAAATCATCTAAATGATACATAATGTATGGATTTTCCTAGTGATGTAAAATTCATAGGTCTAAGAACATCATGTTGTGAACTAACTCCAAAATTCTACCTAATCTAGCAAAGCACAAATAAATAAACTTTAACATGATTTTATTTCCTATATATACAATGCTCACTAAAATTAAAATCCAAAGAACAAGATTCAAGTCCATCAATATGAAGAGACATTTTTCACTAATGTGTCCCATTATTTCATGTCACAATGTGGAAGATAGCATGGTAGCAAAAACTTCAATTTTTTGTTGGTGAAATTTCAAAATTTTCAAAAAAGTTCATGCCAACATCTTTTGAGGTTTCTCTTTTTTAATACCTTGAATTTACCTCCTATTAGTAATTTTAGGCTTCATTGGAGAGATACCTACAATTATCCTTTGTCAAAAAAACTTAGTTTTCACTTGAGAGATAGTATGGGTTCTCCCAAAACCTTGAAGTGTCACCTAAGTGAAATCTTGGAGTCATCTATGTCCCTAAAATATTTCCTAGGAAATAACTTACCAAAGGAATTTTATAATACAACTTTCAAAAGATATAACTTCTTCATATAGAATTGAGTTGAGATGCCTTTTTTGAAATTGTATTTGTTTTCAAGAGGAACCCAAATTTGAAATAAATTTTCCTCTGCCAAATGCCAATTTAGTGACATCTTATCTTTTCCTTCCAAAGGATTTTCCCAAGAGACATCTCTCTTATTTTTATCCACTGAAGGCTTGGTTAGGAAATAGCTTGATAGGGCTTAACCTTTTCATAGGTATCAATTTTATGATTAATATGAGAATATAATAAAATAGTTGAGAAATTCCACACAATATTGGTATTGAGTTTAAATAGAGTTCCAAGCCAAACCCCCTTTACTTTAACCAAATTTCCTCTAACCCTTCTATATATATATTTTTACAAAATACAACATGAAATCCCAAATAATTTATCTTACCAAAAAAATGTGTTTCTTGCAAAATTTGGGATATATAAAACATTAGAGTGGGTTAACTCTTCTATATTTCCAAATGCGAGAGTAATATTTCCCTAGCTAGTAATTTTCTTAAATATATTATCACATGAGATGAAATTTCCACCATCATAGTTCTAACACACTAAAACATCAATGCCTGTATGGATTCATGTGGAATGACGTTCTATAATCAATCAACCATGCATAATCAAGTGTATATGTACTATAGTATGCAAGAAACACATCTTTAGATTCTTCTTTGGAGGTCTTAGGTCCAAAAGCACCATCAAATTCCTTTTTAGACTTCCCCACATTACAGTTTTTCTCAATATCACTAGTTTTTCAAAAATTCAAGCATTTAACATTTGAATTTTGGACATTCCCTTAGCCTTAGATCTCATTTCTTTCACACAACCTCTAAGAACTAGAGAATTGCATATATTTATGTTGCATGTATGTAGAAAACATGACTTAAACTACACTATCAAGTGTCAATTGAGATGTGGAATTAATAATTATCATCACAAAGTTATCCCTTAAATTTGACAATGAACAAGGAAAAATAATGCACTAGTTTTCCTCACTCATCTCAACATCAACTAACTAATAACGGTATGAAACTTTTTCAAGTGCTCAATCATTAAATCTCCATGATAAATTTTCAAAGAATATAATTTTTCTATAAGAAATTTTTATTTACTAGAGAATTAATCTAATATAAAGGACCTAACTTATCCCATACCTTTCTAGTTGTATCATTTCCATAAACATTTAAAAACATTAAATCTAAAATACAATGAAATATTGATCTATCTATTTATTTCTAGACATCTAGAGTCATACCTTAAGAGAAATATAGCATTCTATTTCTTCAACTACAATCCAATGATTGTGCTTTACCAATTAATCTTTAACTTTGAGTTTCCAGAGCTCAAGTTCTTTCCATTAGACTTTGTGATCTCAATTTTTCTAAAAATGATTACCATTTATCCAAATCCTAAAAATAATTCTCATTGTATAGAATACTTCCATTAAAATTAAGATTAATATGAGGCTTCTGCCAATGGATTAACCAAACTAATAAACTAGCTCTAATAATACATGTAGGAAAATATATTAACCTAAATAGAAAAATATATGCATAGAAAAATAAAATAAATGCATTTTAATGAATAAACTACACATAATATTAGATTTAATTTTGTAAACTATTAAAAGGGAAAAAAACCATCAATAGAAAACAGTTCTCTTCTTTTTATTCACAATAAAAAAATTACAATACAATAGAGAACCCTCCCATCCTCTCAAAGATATTTGAAACCCACTTCTTAAATTTTAGTATCATTTACCTATCTACAAGTAATATCCAATTCAACCCATCTCAAGTTCATTATAAATAGGTAAAGGTTCAACAAGTAATTTTTTTATTGAGTTTCCTAATTAATGCAACCAATTGGGATTTACCACAATCAACACCTAAGATTGTCTCTAGAATTTGAAATGACCTTTAATAAATATTGTAATTAGTATACCATGTCTTCATGTGACCCACCTACATATATTAAATGCATTTTTGAAATGTCACATATAATAAACCTTAAGAAAGTATTGAGTAACCCAAAATGTTATAAGCCACCCCAAATGTGAACAACAAATTTACAAAATATTTAACATTTTATGCAAAGTGTACAACACATTTTCTAACATGAATTTATATGCAACATCATGGAAAACTATGATTACTATGTTCTACTAGGGAGACCATAAATAAAATTCTCATATCTTTACAATAGTTACAAAAATTAAACATAAATAAACACAAATATCATGCATACCGCAACATAATGGTGTGGTGGTACTCCCATTGGGAAACCAGACCAATCACCATGAAAAAGTTGAGGTTGCATTCATCAGTGTTAAGTTTGCATTGGACAAGGGCTACTCTAAGCTTTGGGTCAAGGGAGATTCATTTAACATTATTAACTGCCTCCTTGGAATTCAGAACCCAAGTTGGACAATTGATTAGTTGATCGAGGATGCTATATTGATGCTTAGATCCTTTGAGGAAACTCGTGTCACTCATATCTATAGAGAGGGAAACTCATTGGAAGATTTCTTTGCTAATGAGGCTGTCAGAATTAATGATTTTAAGGAATGGGAGGAGTACTCCCTCCTTCTCGAGGATGCTAAGTTTTAATTACGAAATGATGGCTATGGTTGAGCTCATTCTCTAGATTTTTAATATCATTATTGCCTGCATTGTCATCACACACTGTGTGGGTGTTGCTTTTCTTGTTTTCTTTCTAACGGTCGTCTCTTTCCTGAGGTTTTAGTTTATGGTTATTGTGATCATGGGGGGTGACTACAATAGGATTGAGCACCATTCTTGTGCAAGATGGAGGAAGGATCATAAAATTTGGAGGATTTTAGAGAATGGAAATTTCATGCCTTTCCTAGAAAGGCTACACCACCATGATCCTAAGGCTTTGATAGATTTTTTTAGCTATTGGCATAATCGTAGGTTACAGGTAAGGGAAATGGAGTTTGTGATTAATGAATAGTTTATCACTTTCATTATTGGGTTGCTATTGGTGGGATACAAATTCTTCAAGGAGAGGAAGAGTAATGAGGATTCCATGGACCAGTTCTTCAAAGATGATAAACAAAAGAAGCTAACTAAGATGCCTTCTTGGGGCTACGAATGGACATCTATGAAGAAAATTTGGGCTGATGTAGCAGAGGTCATCATGTGGTATGTTACCTTAGATAGTCGGTTTACTACAATTTTAGGTCAACATTTCACTTTGTTGAATCATTTCAGGCATGTGTTATATATCTTGTTCCCTTTCTTTCTTTTGTCTTCTTTGGAAGTGTCGGTGTATGCTCATCTGAAAAATAGGAGGGCTCTTGTTCTTCATGAGAGCCTCATACTGCTCATAATGGAGCATGTGAGAGCCCTCATCCCTGCTAAGATGATTAAAGGAAAGGAGAAGGATTTCGTTGAAGAATCCATCTCGATTGGTTTAGATACTAGTGTTTCTGGTGAGGAGGAATGGAATGAAGAGGATGAGGGTGGGTATTCGTCCCCTACGTCGACCCCTTCTAAGAAGAGAAAGAAGGGGAACCTCAAGGGGAAACATGCTACTAAGAAGAGTGTTTTATAGGAGTTAGAGTCCCATTCTATTGGAAATGACACTGATGTAGTTTTTGGGGGTTCCCAGTCTAAGGAAAATATTGTGTTTAATGGGCAGGTTTTTGTAGCAGACGATCGTAAGGAGGAGGGAATGCTTAATAATATTGGGGATAAGGAAGCCAAGGAAATTCCATGAAGGACTTCCAAGCGTATTGAAAAGATGAAAAAATAGGTTGTGAATAATGATTTGAAGGGTACTAAGGACCAGAGTAAGGAGAAGGGTGTTGTGGATACTACTATTGAAATCAATGACTCCCCTACTCGATAGATGCCCAGTGTGGAGCTTTCTAGTGGGAAGTCTATGCATGAGGAAGAGGGGGCTAATCCGAGTCTTGGTAACCAGAGCCACTAAAGGTGAATCCTCTCTCTAAGGATTTTTTGTACATAAATGATGATAATACTTCAATGTTTGAGCTTTTGGACATGGCTCGTGTGGGGGCTACTGGCACATTAAAGCTAGCCAAGTGGACATTGTAGGAATTTAATAGGGTGAATATCAAGATCAGGGGTCTGAAAAAGAATGTGAAAAATATGCCGAAGGGTACTTCCTCAGATATTTTGATTGAAAGACTAGTGGACTTAGATTGTTCCTTTACGAATTTCAAGTCCCTGTGTGAGTAGCACCTCTTTGAAATGAAGGCTAAGATTAATGATACTAATGCAAACATCAAGAAGCTACTGCAAGTTAGCCACAGTTCGGTCAAGAATAGTGTTGAATCCTTGGAGGTTCTTTTTCACAAAATAAGTCAACTAAGGGAGGATCAAATTTACTTTGTAGAGTTGATGGAGGACCAAGCTTCCAAGGGGAAGGGGAAGAAGGTTGGAAAGGATGAGGCATGATGAAGGGTACTCTCCCTTACAATCTAAAACTCACAAAAAACAATAGATAATTGCACAAACAACCTGTAAGAATGAAAGAAAATATTTTCTATTATCACTGAAATGAAAATGAAATTACAACATTATATTTTCCATCACATGGGCTTTCTAATTACATAAATCTACAAATTAGAGCCACCACCTACTCTGCTCTAGCCTCCCCTCTGTAGTCCCCCTTTACATCCTTTATTTGGAAGGTTTAACCACCCTAGAATCTTCTGGAAAGTGTAACCGCCCTAGAATCTTCTAGAAAGTGTAACTTCCTCAGGAAGATATTTTGAAATTTTATTAATTTTGGTCTTACAACTTCGGGGGGTCATAACTTTTGATCCAACTATTAGATTTTCTATTATAATACCTTTTTGGAAAACTCTCGAGAAATTTTCCACCAAAAATTAGGGACTTAAGGCCAACTACTTTCATTTTCCAGCAATTTTTAGGCCCATCAAGAGCCTCTAAGTGCCTCAAAATTGACTTTGAAGATTTTTACTAGTATTTTCAAAAATTAAAATTTTAATATAGCTCAAATGACAAATGGCATTGAAGTGATTTCTCTGCCATTGGCTTCAATTTACCATTCCGGAGGTCTGTGTAAGATTTAGTGTTCAACTGTGTATAAATGCAAACTTACTAAAATAGTAACCCTGCCAAATTTATCCCTTATTGAAAAGAAACAATAGTTTTTTGGGTGATGCAAGATTTCTCTTACACCTTGGATGCTCCTGCATCAAGGAAAAAGGCCCTTGTATAAGAGGTAAGGGTAACCTAAGGAAAACCTTTGAGGAGGAGAAGAAATAATTGATGAACATGGTTGAACTACATTGTAACCAAGAACTTGAGGTGGCTAACACCTTAAAGAACATGAAATAGTGTCCCTTTTTTTTTCTTTTTTCTTTTTTTCTGTTTCTATCTTTTGCTGCTAGTTCTCTATTTTTTGGCTGATGTTTTGCTACTGGCTATTGTTGATGGTTCAATGTCTTTATCTCTTAGTAGCTTTTCATTTGTTTTGTTGTAAAGGGTTTCAGGTCCCTTTAAAACCTATTTTTCCCTTATAATCAAAACATAATGATTTATGTGGGGAAAACCCTTTCAGGAGTAAAACCCCACACTCTAAAATCTACCCAATATATTATTCAAAAATCATGAAGATTGCAATATACTTGTAGAGGAAGCTTCTCATACGAGTATCACCAACTAAAGATCTAGAGACAACACAATAGCTATCAGATTCTCAGAATACATCATAATGCACAACTGTAATACAATGCCCTCATAAAATAGGGTTTCCTTCTAGGGAAAGATAAACAAAAAAAATATCTACTGTCAAATCTAAAACCTAATTATGAATGGTCCAGATTTATAATAATAAAATATACATAAAATGCAGCTTTTGTGGGCACTACCCCTGACCCCCCACCAAGGGATGGACCCCTTGAGCCCCATAGGGGGTACCCCTCCCTACACCCCCTCACACTCAAATATATTAACCTATTATAATCACAAGGTTGCAGGGAAAACTTTAAGAAACCCCTCCCTCGGCGAAGGTGAAAATCTTGGTGAATCTTGTATACTTCTCGATAAAAATATTAATTTTAGTGGCGAATTTTTTCATTTTTTGGGAAAAAAATAATCTCAATTGGCGAATCTTTTCTAATTGGTAGAAGTCTATGGAAAATCTTGGTGAATTACAATTTTTTTAAAACCAATAAAATATTTTCATTGGTGATTAAAATCTATTTTCAAACCTAGAAAAAATTTCTATTGGCGAATTAAACCTATTTTCAAAATAGAAAAAACAATTTTTTTGGCGATTAAAACTTTTTTCAAACCAAAAAAATATATCCATTGGCGAATTAAACCTATTTTAAAATGCATAAGAAAAAACATTGGTGAATCAATATAACCACAATTGTTCAATGAATTATTGATGGACGGTTGTAGTTGCATTCCAGAAGTAAATCTTTCATGCACTAGATTTTCGAATTGAAACCTATGGAATAACACTACAACCGTTAGATTTTATTAATTATTTAGGTATGTCAGTCATTGTGCTCTTGTTTACCATTTAATATTGTCTAAGTTAGACCAAAATATTTTATGACAAAGCCTTAAATCTTAACTCTTTAATCCTGAGGGTCGAGTCTCATCAACCTAGCGATGTCCCCATTTTAAATTATGCACATGCATAAAGCTTGTTTTGAAAGAAGGACCGTTCGATGAATTTTTGATGGACGGTTATAGTTGCATTTTGGAAGTAAATTCTTGAAGTACTAGACTTGCGAGTTGAAACCTTTGGAATAACACTAGAACCGTTAGATTTTCAAAAATCAATGGTTGAGATTTTATTAATTATTTAGGTTTGTTGGTCATCGTGCTCTTGTTTACCATTTAATATTGCCTAAGTTAGACCAAAATATTTTATGACAAAGCCTTAAATCTTAACTCTTTAATCTTGAGGGTTGAGTCTCGTCAACCTAGTGATGTCCCCATTTTAAAAATAATTTTATTTGCATGTGCCCTATGCAGCCATCTTGTCATATGTCGCGGGCATACCTTTTAAGCACTTGTTTTTAAGGATTCAAGTGTTGAAATAAATGGTAATTGTCACATCAATGATATTGGTGAATTTAAAAATGATAAGTGTGATGTCATACTGATTGTGTTCATGCTAAATTCTATATATACTTCACCAACTTGATGCCTTTTATATCATTTATAATATATTTGGCTTTGATTTATTTCTTCTCTATTCTCAATTTAATTGAGATATTATGGAGTCTTCATGGAATTTCATGCTACCCAAATGTTTTTGGGAGAAAAGAAGGGACGATGCATACAATAGACGAAAGTTGGGTATGGTTTTTACAATTCCTTGTGTGCAGGTTAAGGATGCTATAAGAATAATTGTGGGTAGGGAATGGCTTCAGAACAACCCTCATGCTCTATATTCTAAGGTAGCTTTGGATTTATTGTCCAATTGCATGGAAATTTTGCTCGATAAAGATTTGGTGAAGACACTGGAAATATGTTATTTGCAACCTTTCATTTACTCTATTTCTTCATTGGAGTTGGCACTGGAGCATTACACTTTTGAAAGTGGGTTAGCGCCTATTGGTGGAATCTTCAGGAATTACATGCTTCTACAATGTAGGCTCTTACCCTAGTTAATATGAGATGGGGTTTGCTATGTGATATGAAAACTGAATCATTAAAGAGTCTGGAGTTTTGGAGGAAGGTTTTGGGTGATTCGCTTTTCTTCTTTGCTATTAGTTTGTTAAATTCAATTCATGTTCTACTCAAACAACCAGTTGATGGCCTTAGCTAATGTTACAAAAAAAATTATTAATGAATTGTGTGATGTGTCACGTGTCTATATTTTATTGTACAATGTACAACAATTCTTGTAATATGTACTTTGTGATTGGTTTTTTGTCATAGTTAGTGGATTTTTGGCCACACCGGTTATGTACTATGTACTTTAGTCTTTAGCAATAGCTACTTAAATTAAAATGCTTTTTGTGGCTCCATTCTTGTAAATCCCTTTTGCTTTGATAATATAAAAATGTTAAATGTGGCTTTTAAAACTAATAGTAATTATCAACATATAGTTTTGATCATATTCATAAGTTAGCAAAATTTATTATGACTTATTAGTGGACATTGATAATAATTCAGGTAAAATGAGACATTTAATTCTCTCTTTTCAATGTGTTGAAGTACTCTACCTTTCATTTATTCTATTGAAATTCTCAATTTGGTTGTGGTATTGTGGGTGGCGGTACTGTGGGTGGCAGCGCAGATTAATGCCATACAAATAGCTAGAGTGATTGATTGGATAGCTTTATATTGAAAACTGCATGATGTATTGTAGAATCGTAGATGATGATGTCAATAATCCAATGATTTTGACAATTGACAGCTTGCATGGCAAGGACAATTTTGACAATTGACAGCTTGTTAGCTTGAGGTTCAGTTTTCATGTAGCTAGGTTGTCAGAGTCTAGACGTCAATCAATTTAAACATTTAAATTGTAAATGTTAGGCTTAAGTTACACAAATTGATTAAGTTGGATTTTTGGTTTGTGTGAATCACAATTATGACTAGTCACTATACCCAACCTCAGGCTCACAAGTGACACATGTGAGGTGTACAAGGTATCAGGCTGGTAGTGGCACTATTAGCAACAATTTTGGCCCATAAATAAGGATAGTGAGCATAGCTGAAATCATTCGTTGAATTGTCATAATGGTTTTCATTTTTTAGGGTTAATAACTTAATAAGGATTCAAGAAGAAGATGATGTGGTATTATTATGGATACTCTAAATTCTCCTGCCTCCAATTATGTAGTTACAAAGTAAAAGTCCAATTTCCTTCAAGTTTAGAATGGGTGGAATTGGAAAGAAGTTGATTTTGTTCACCTGACTTCTCAGACAGGTTTTGAACCAGGATGAGGAGCTCTGATGGAGATAAGTGATATCCCAGTGCATGGAAGCTGCAACTAGAATATGGGAGGAGTTTTACTACCCCTCATCGTCTACATGGTTGGCCAGGAGAGCCTCTTCCATTTATTTTTAGACACCATGGCCTACCAGGCAAGCCCCATTCATTTATTTTTAGTGCTCATCTTCTACATGGGAGCAATTTTACAACCCCTCATCTTCTACATGAGTCTAGTTTTGAAAGGGGCTAAGTACATTTTCTATCTTCATAGCTCCCATTTCCCCAGTTTGTTTGGCCCCCCTTTCCCTATGCATTTATTTTCAAATCCCATGGTTGACCCGACAAGTCCCATGAGTTTATTTTTAGAGCTATTTATTTTCAGACACACATGTATCACATTTACGTTTTCACCAGCGGTCCAGCAGAAGCTTGACACTTGCACTTACATTTGTATTTGTACTATGTAATAATGTGACATTGTAATTCAATTGTAATAAAATAAATGGTTGTGCTATTAATGTGACATTGTAATTCATTTTATTAAGTCCTTTGCAAGTTAAGTGCTATTAATGGTTGTTATACTAATGTGACATTGTAATTCATTTTATTAAGGACTTTGTAATGTTAAGTTTCTAACCCCTTGGCCTTGATGTCAATCCTAGTGCGTTAAAGTTTAAAGCAACTTTAAAACACATGTTTATTATTTATATCATAAATTACTCAACCATTCAATGAGCATTTGATGCATGGTTGTAGTTGCATTTCGAAATGAAATGCACAGAGCACTAGGCTTGCGAACTTAAACCTCCAGAATCACCCTATACCTTTTAGATTAACAAAGATCAATGGTTTATAATTTTTTGTCAATGTAGGAGTAAATCATAAATGGCTTGTTCTAAATATTGCCAACCATGTACTCATTGTGTATTGTGTAGTCCACAAGTAACACGTAGACGTTTTGGTTTCATTCACTTTAATATTAAAATAAACAACACTTTCTATTGCTAAGTGATTTTATTTTGAAGTTAGAGGGTCAAAACACAGGGAGGTTTCAGTCTTTAGTTTGCTCATTGCAGTACACCACCCTATTCTGGGTTCCATAGTTCCACCTCTAACAAAGCCATTCTAGTAACCCAGTTTTAACTTCAAGAATCAAAATTCAAAATCCAGGTAAATTAAAGAATTCCTGCAACTACGTTTCATTGTTTGACATTTCTTAAAATATTATTTTGTCAAACTTTAAAGTTTAGGTTTAGGGTTAAGAGGCTTCATAATTAAGAAAAATTAAGGACTAATAGGGAATTCACAAATTTCACATTATTGATTGTATCAATTGTATCAGCATGTCTACTACTAGTACCTCTAGAGCAATGTTGGATAAAAAAATGCATTATGCAAAATTGCTTAAAACCCCTAGTTTCACTAATGAATACCATGATTTTTATGATCCTAAAACCTATGGTAGGTGTACCTTAGAACTTAGATTTTCATCTCAGAATAAGGCTTCAAATCAAATTCAATTTAATAGTATCAGTGCACCGTGGGTAAGTGGATTAGGGCGCATGAGGTTTTCCCTTGCCCAAAATTTATCATGGTTTGTGCCCTAAATTATGATGATAACAAAAGAGCCATTGTTAATAAAGATAAAAAAGAAGAATTGTTATCCATTAATGCAAAAGAACTTGGAAAAGTGTTGGCCTTGGGGTTTACAACTGAAGAATTTGGAAATGTCCACATTGACCTAGAAAAGCTTGCTAGTGATTATGAAGTAGTGGATGAAAAGGAGAAAAATTCTTTCCTAAATAGAATAGTTCAGGATAGAAACAAATTTAAAGGTGATCATAAGCCTCCTGATGATTTAGATATTTTTAAACCATGGGCTCATGACACTATTTCCATGCTAGCATTTTTCCTCAGACTGGATAGCAATTTGGAAGTGGGAGCAAGCCTCCTTGAAATGGTATATAATATCCATTATCATGTTCCACATGTCAAATATAATTTTATTGGGCACATTGTAGAATCCATGCATAAACAATTTTTAATGATTAAAGGAGGTTCTACCAAGACAATGTTAGGTAGACAACCTACTTGTGCTATCTTTTTCTATTCAAATTTAGAGGAATGTTTCAGACCAACAAGCTTCAAATTTATCCCTATAGTAAAGTTGAGGAAAAGAAAATGGATCTAGTAGATGAATGGACCACTGTGATAAGGATGCATGATTCTCGAAAGAACTACAGTCATTTTGTAGACTAATTTTTGGCTCCATTTCATCAAGCAATTACAAATACTCCAATGCCTAGATTGCCTATGTCATGTAGAAACCTCATTCAACTAGGAAAAGAAATACAATTGGCTGATTGGTACTTAATGGAAGAATATATTGTGCTAAGATTTTATGGATCAAAAGTACAACCATACAAAATTACAATACATGTAACAGAAAGGGTTTTTTCTTTGGAATATGTAAGGCAGATGTAGAGTACTGATGAACTACACTTTACCGGTTAGGGGAAGAAGACCTTATTTCCTTACCTTTTTCATGTGGAGGGATCACATTCAAGAGAAAAGCATTTAGTGTGGCACATGATCTTTTGAGTTTTTTTTATTTTGATGCTATCTATCACTGGTAGTATGATCCATGTGACACTGTTAAATCAATGATTGTGCTCAATAAGAATGCTGGAAGTAGAATTCAACATCAAAGTAAACCCTTGTTTGAAAACTTGAGAAACACGGATTCTTGGGATGAGGTCAAAGTAGCAATGGAGAAAAGTGTTGTTGAGAATGGTATTTCTTTTGAACAATTGTTAGCAAAAATTATGGCATTGCATTGAAAGACAATTAAGTGGTACAACAATTTTTATGAAAAAAGTCATAAACCATCTAGTAGAGTAAAAATGTCAAATTCTCTAGAGAAGGAAGTTACAGAAAAAAATTGGTCACAATAAAAAATTACTTCCTTTTGGTCTATGAGGAAGGAACTAGGTGATCCAAGAGCTATTACAAATTATGGAGATAACGAAGAAGATCGTGAGTTTAGAAAATTGTGGAATATAGAGTATCCAAATGAACGAGAAGATAAAGAAATTGATGATGAATCTAATGATGATAGGGAAGAAGAAACCCATGCAAATTTCAAACTTGGTTTAAGTGAGGCCACAAAAGAAGCATTTACTACAGGAGCAGTAATAGCTAAAAAAATGGGTTATGAAGGTGGTCCTTTGGGGTCCCAAAGACAAGACCCTTGGATGGTAATAGATGTAGAGCATAGAAAACCAGTTGATAAATCTGGCCTTGGGATTGGAGGTGAAAAATTAGACCTAGGGCATACAGGTCAATTTGTTAGAGCTTCAAATCCTCATCCTCATGGTTAGACACAATCACAACTAGGACATGCCCATGGTGGAGGGCTTAGTGCAACTGGCACTACCTCTGGTGGCAATGGTATGGGTAGTAGTACTAGTAGTGGTCAACATGTGCTACAACAAAAAATTACACACAAGAGGACATGAAAGGGTAGGGTTGGATGGAACACTTACTGTCCCATGCTCTGGGTCTCACCTTGGAAATACCCTTGGTGTCACTCTCCACCTTCTTAAACTATAGGCCCTAATGCTTGTTAGGCACCCCTGGTTCTCTTGGCCAACCCTACTATCATCTCCATTTCCCTAACCAAGCCAATCTTAGTACTCTCTTTGTCATTCTCTCCTTAGCCCTTAATCTTCCTAAAGGCTAGCTAAACCTCCAACCTTCACTAACTCGATGCAGGGGTGTGTTTTGTCTCCCATGGATTCAAAACCTTCCCCCTAGGGTTCTTGTAGGCTCTCCCAAGCTCCATCTTTCCATCGCTATCATCAAACCCCCATTTAGGGTTAAAAAGACTACTAGCCTTGAGCCCCATTTAGGTCTCCTAACCCGAGAAAATAGGCTCAATCTCCAATATTTCTAAAGAACATCACAATATTCCCATGGGAACCCTGGTTCATTTTCCTACCTCTCAAATATTTTTGAGGTTATAGGCCTTCATTGTCGGTACACAGGCATAACCCTCATTTTGTAAGAATTAGGGCTTTTTAGGCCATTTTTCTGACCACATAGTGAACTGTCAGCTTTTTCCAATCACCAAATGGACTGGTGAAAAATCTTCCTTCATGCCAAGACTTTGTGAGGTCTCCTAAAACCACCACACACCTGGGTTTGCCAGGGGATTGACACCCCTGCAACTTTAGTGCTCTACACTCTTTGACTGTCCTAGCAGAGCACTACCAAGCTCGCTTAGGAACACTCTTTTTCCATGGATTCTTGGCTCCTAAAGACTCCTACCTCTACCTTATGTACAAACATGGAGCTTATCCACATTCCCAACAATCCCGTACTCTAGGTATAGTGGTAATGTAAGCTAAAACCCCATTTTCCACAATCTACCAGTCAAAACTGCAATTGAAGAAAGAACAAAGTATTTACAAGAACACTTGAAAGCGAGTAACCTAATATCTACTGTCCCAAATAATGCTTGACAAGAAATTTCACTACATTCTAATTTGTACCAGATGCCAAGTTCAATCCATTAACCTACTAATGCAAAAACAGGAACAAAAACAGAAAATGCACACTTAAAATATCAATGTCTTCTTGATTTCAAACTGATTACCAACTCAAAATGATTCCAACCTCAATTCCAAGTCGAGGCACACCTTTTAAAGGTTCATAAGGTGGTTACTTCTCCCCTTGGTTGGACATAACCACCATATTAGGCCAAAATTGCACAAATGCAACATTTTGGGCTTTATTTCCAACTCTTAGTGAATCCTAGTGGAAACAAGTTGTGAAACTCATCCATTCTACCATGAGCTATTGATCAACCTTCCTTCTAACATATTCTAACACTTCTAACTCAAATATAAATGGCCAACATGACCTTAAAGCATTAAAACCACAAAATTTCATCCTAGGCTTGCCACCTAATACATCCTCCTGCACCATTCTCCCCCTCTCAGCCCAAACACTAAGGAATGGAAGGAGAGATCAATGACAGTTCAATACCAAACTTCTTGAACTGATCTTCTTATACCCATGTGGCTTCTAATTCATGCTTGTTCTTCCACTTGATAAGGTGCTCCATGGACACCTTATGCCTTATAGACTTTTGTACTCTTGACTCCAAGATCTTCTCTGCCTGAGGCTTGTCTTGATTAGGTAAGGATATATTGTTGATGTCCTTAAAAATCTCCTTACTGTTCTGTTCCACATCATTGATTGATCCCTTGTACTTGATCAAGTCAGTTATATTGAAAACTGGCGAGATTCCTAGATCGGTAGGTAACTCCACCTTGTATGCATTCTTGCCATACTTGGCCAATACCTTGCATGGACCCACTCTCTTCATCTGCAACTTGGTTGAAATTCCCTTCTGCAACCTAGACTTGTTAAGGTGGACCATGACATAGTTTCCTACTGCAAATTGCACATCCTTGATAAATCTGCCTTCTCCTTCAACTTTTGTGTAGCCTCAGTGACTGTCCTCTTTACCTGCTCCTGAATCTCCTTCATGGTTTGACTAAAGTCTTCTACATGTCCACTTCTTTGTTCCATAGCTCCTAGATATCTGAGCTCACATATTCCTCTTGGGTGCATCCCATACACAATTTCAAAAGGACTCATCCATGTGGTCTGGTTCACACTATCATTGTAAGCATACTCAGCTTGTGAAATATCACATGTTTGTCCATACTCCTTAGTTAGGAACCTTAGAAGGTTACCTAACACCCTGTTAACCAACTCTGTTTGACCATCAGTCTGAGGATGGTAAGCTGATCCAAATGATAGGTTGGTACCCAATCTACTCCATAGAGTCTTCCAAAAGTGACTCATGAACTTCACATCTATGTCAGAAACAATACTTAAAGGTAGTCCATGGATCCTTACAACTTCCTTGAAGAAAAGATAAGCTATGTAGCTAGCATCATGAGTAGTTTTGCAGGGAATAAAATGACTCATTTTGCTAAATTTGTCCACTACTACATAGACACTATCAAAACCAGTCTTGGTCTTAGGAAGGCCTACCACAAAATCCATGCTTACACACTCCCATGGTTTGTTAGGAATGGGTAGGGGTTGATATAGACCAGCATTACTAGCTCCTCCCTTAGCTTTCATACACACAACACATTGTTCCACATACTTTCTAACATCTCTTTCCAACTTAGGCTAGTAATAGAATCTTTGCACTAGTTCTAAAGTCTTGTTGATGCCAAAATGTCCACTAAGACTTCCATTATGCTTTTCCTGAATGAGATTTTCCCTCATTGACCCTCTTGGAACACATAACTAGTTTCCTTTAAACAATAACCCAATTTGCAATGTATACTCTGAGTATTGGCTATGGAAATGGTTCTCAAAGTTAGAACATACCTTATAGACCTCTGAAAAGCCTTCATCTTCCCCATAGAGATCTTTAAAATTGTCAATCCCTATGCTCTTCACTTGTATCTCTTGCACTGTCAACAATCTCCTGCTCAATGCATCTGCTACTTTGTTTAGCTATCCCTTCTTGTGCTTGATGGTGAAGGTAAAAGCTTGGATGTATTTCATCCACTTCAAATTCCTATTACTCAACTTCTCTTGAGTGTTGATAAAGCTAAGTGCCTGATTGTCAGTAAAAACTACAAACTCCTTGGGTAGAAGGTAATGCCTCCACTTCCTAAGTGACTGAACCAAAGCATAAAGTTCTAAGTCATAGGTTGAATACTTCTTCTTAGCTTCATTGAGCTTCTCATTAAAGAAGGCTATAGGCCTGCCCTATTGACTTAACACTCCTCCTACTACCACTCCACTTGCTTCACACTCAACAGTGAACAATTTGTCAAAACTAGGTAACAAAAGAATAGGTTGAGTTGCCACTTCTTGTTTCAGTTTCTCAAACCCTTTCTTAGCTTCTTGAGTCCACACAAACTTAGTTTTTAAACCACCCTTGATTGTGTCTAGAACTGGTGCACATATGCCACTAAAGTTCCTTATGAATTTCCTATAAAATTGAGCCAATCCATGAAAACTTCTTACCTCTGTCCCTGTGGTTGGTGTAGGCCAGTTTAGGATAGCTTCCACCTTGCTTGGATCCATCTTTAATGATCCTTTGGATACTACAAAACCTAAATATACAAGCTCTGGCTTAAAGAACTCACACTTCTCTAGATTGATTGCCAACTTCTCCTCTTGCAACCTTCTAAGAACCAACTCCACATGTTTTAAATGCTCTTCTATTGTCTTACTAAAGATAAGTATATCATCAAGATACGCTACCACAAATATCCCTGTAAAGTCTTTAAGCACTTCATTCATGAGCCTCATGAAGGTGCTAGGGGCATTAGAGAGGCCAAATGGCATCACTCTCCACTCATACAGCCCATCATTTGTCTTAAAGGTTATTTTCCACTCATCTCCATCCTTGATTCTGATATGATGGTATCAACTCTTGAGATCCAACTTTGTGTAGTATTGAGATCCTCCAAGACAATCCATCAAGTCTTCAATTCTAGGAATAGGGAACCTATACCTAATGGTGATCCTATTTATTGCTCTAGAATTAGTGCATAACCTCCACTTACCTCCTTTCTTGGTTGCTAAGACCACTGGTACTACACATGGGCTGATGCTCTTTTGAATCAATCCTTGACCCAACAACTCTTGCACTTGCCTAGCTACCTCTAGATTTTGATCCGGTGTAAGCTTGTATGCTACTTTGTTAGGCAATGAGGCTCTAGGTATGAAGTAAATTTGATGAATTATGGCTTTCTTTGGTGGTAGAGTTGTAGGTGCACCATCACTTACAATGTCCTTGAACTGATCCAACAACTTTAGGATTGCTCTAGGTATGACTGTCTTTTCAGCCTTGTCTTCTTCTTTAGGTTGTAACATAACCATATATCCTTCACCCCCTTGATGTAGGTGGTTAAGGAACTCCTTCCCACTACTCAACATGAAACTTGGTGTCTTTGACTGTCCCTATTCTTCTTCTGACAGTGACTGCAACTTGAAAGTCTTCCCATCCTTCTTGAATGAGATGGTGTTCCCTTTCCCATCATATATGACACCTCTGTCATATTTCCATGGTCTACCCAATAGTAGATGGAAAGCATCCATGGGTAACACATCACAAACTAACTTGTCCTTGTACCCTCCAATGGAAAACTCCACCATTACTTGCTCATTCACTAGAACACTCTGCCCTTTATTGAGCCATGTTACCTTGTAGGGGTTAGTGTGGGGTATCCTCTCCAATTTCAGTTTCATTACTACCTCCTCTGAGATAATATTGTTTGTTGAACCTGAATCTACTATGACCTTGCATACTTTACCAAGTATCTTGCACCTTACTCTAAATAGAGCTCTCCTTTGTTTTGGTTCTTCCTTGACCGGTTGTCTGATCAAAACTCTACTGAACATCAGATTCTCTCCCACCTTAGATTCAATGTGACTGACCTCATATGACTTAGGACTCATGGTGTCCTCTTGTGCATAAGCCACTCTCTTCTCATTTCTTGATGAGGATCCTTTCTCCAGGCACCTATAAGCAGGATGTCCAACTTGACCACAATGGTAGCATTTCATGTTTGCAAAGTATGAGTTGCTCCTGCCTGCTCCTCTTCCTCTATTTGAACCTCCTTGAGGACCTCTACCTCTGTTATATCCTCTAAAATATATTTCACCTCCATGCTCTATGAGTTTAGACTCTCCTTGGTTTCTTTGCTCAGTTCCTCTACCTTGGTAGCCACCTTGCTGTCCTCTTTGATCTCTTTGATCTCTACCTTTGTCTCTACCCTTAGAAGCTTGGTCTTGCTTCCTCTTGCTTCTTTCCTCAATCTTTATGGCCAATTGATAGCATTGGTGCACTGTCTTGGGACGTAGAAGAGTCATCTCCTCTTGAATGTTCCACTTCAAACCGTTAAGGTATCTAGCCACCTTGAGACTCTCATCCTCTGTCACATTAGACCTCATGCAAAGTTTTTGAAACTTCTTAGTGTAAGTTTTTACATCTTGGTCTCTTTGCCTTAGGCTTTGTCTCTTCTTGTGTAATTGAATCTCATAATCATCAGGAATGTATGCTTCTCTCACTTTGGCAACCATTCCTTTCCAAGTTGAAATAGGTTGCTTGCCTTCCTTTTCCCTCTCTGTCTGAATGAACTTCCACCATGTCAAGGCAGGACCTCTTAGTCTTGACTTGGCCACCTTTACCTTCTGTGCTTCAGTGACTCCATCACATTCAAAATGGTTTTCCATTCCCTCTATCCAATCAATAACTAAATCAACTTCCATTTTTCCACTAAATAGTGGTATGCCTTCAAGTGCCTTCCCACTCAAAGCCTTTAATGCCTTCAAGAAAGGCTCCTCTTTCAAAATAGGGTTAGGTTCAGGGGTCTTTTCTTCCTCTGCAACCTCTTCTTCCTTTGGTATCCTTCCTTCAAATTGTGCTCTCCTCACTGCTTGTTCAAGTTGGGCTATTATTTCCCTCAATAGTTTATTGTCTTCCTCCTGCTCTTCAACCATCTTGGCCAATTCTGCATTTGTCACCATGATGGAAGAATCACTATACTCAACCTCAAACATACAAGATTCTTCCCAAATCTTTAACTTGATCTGATACCAATCTGATAGGGTAGGGTTGGATGGAACACTCACTGTCCCATGCTTTGGGTCTCACCTTGGCAAAACCATTGGTGTCACTCTCCACCTTCTTAACCTATAGGCCCTAATGCTTTTTAGGCACCCCTGGTTCTTCTATCCAACCCTACTATCATCTCCATTTCCCTAACCAAGCCAATCTTGGTACTCTCTTTGTCATTCTCTCCTTAGCCCTTAATCTTCTTAAAGGCTAGCTAAACCTCCAACCTTCACTAACTCGATGCAGGGGTGTGTGTTGTCTCCCATGGCTTCAAAACCTTCCCCCTAGGGTTCTTGTAGGCTCTTCCAAGCTCCATCTTTCCATTGCTATCATCAAACCCTCATTTAGGGTTAAAAAGGCTACTAGCCTTTAGCCCCAATTAGGTCTCCTAACTCGAGAAAATAGGCTCAATCTCCAATCTTTCTAAAGAACATCACAATCTTCCCATGGGGACCCTGGTTCATTTTCCTACCTCTCAAATATTTTTGAGGTTATAGGCCTTCACTGTCTGTACACAGGTGTAAACCTCATTTTGTAAGAATTAGGGATTTTTAGGCCATTTTTCTGACCACACAGTGAATTGTTAGCTTTTCCCAATCACCAAATGGACTGGTGAAACCTCTTCCTTCATTCCAAGCCTTTGTGATGCCTCCTGCAACCACCACACACATGGTTTTGCCAGGGGATTGACACCCCTACAACTTTAGTGCTCTACACTCTTTGACTGTCCTAGCCGGGCACTGCCAAGCTCACCTAGGAACAGTCTTTTTCCATGTATTCCTGGCTCCTAAAGACTCCTACCTCTACCTTATGTACAAACATGGAGCTTAGCCACATTCCCAACAAGCTTGTACTCTAGGTATAGTGGTAATGTAAGCTAAAACCCCATTTTCCACAGTCTACCAGTCAAAACTGCAATTGAAGAAAGAACAAAGTATTTACAAGAACACTTGAAAGTGAGTAACCTACTATCTACTATCCCAAACGTTGCTTGACAAGAAATTTCACTACATTCTAATCTGTACCAGATGCCAAGTTCAATCCATTAACCTACCAATGCAAAAACAGGAACAAAAATAGAAAATGCACACTTAAAATATCAATGTCTTCTTGATTTCAAACTAATTACCAATTCAAAATGATTCCAACCTCAATTCCAAGTCAAGGCACACCTTTTAAAGGTTCATAAAGTGGTTACTTCTCCCCTTGGTTGGACATAACCACCATATTAGGCCAAAATTGCACAAATGCAACATTTTGGGCTTTATTTCCAACTCCTAATGAATCCTAGTGGAAACAAGTTGTGAAACTCATCCATTCTACCATGAGCTACTGATCAACCTTCCTTCTAACATATTCTAACACTTCTAACTCAAATCTAAATGGTCAACATGACCTTAAATCATTAAAACCACAAAATTTCATCCTAGGCTCACAAATTTTCCTAGTGCCACCTAATGCTTCCTAGGTGCTCCTGCACCAGGACAACAACACAATATACCACATAAACACCAGGTGATCAAGGAATACAAAAGAGGCAAAGGATTTTGATATGTCCAAGTCACACTACCAGTGGATCCACCACAAAGGAGTTATTTCCAGGCACTCCCCCAATGCCAGTTAGTTTGGTTACGACATCATTAGCAACTGCAAGTACTCCTATTCCTTTTCCATTCAAGCATTCCATTGTTCCTGCGTCCCAAGGTTTTGATTACATTGAAGAGTTTAAAAATAAATCAAAATTGAATAAAAAATAAAAGAAGCAATTGATGGAGAGTGCATCTTTTGTAACTTTAGAGCCTGTAACAACCATGGTATTACCCACATTTGACACAAGTAAATAAATCATGGAGTACACAATTCTTGTTCCCACAGTTCAAAACAAACCAACAAATCAGATAGCTCCATCTAAATTCCAGCTGAGCAATATTCAATTGGATTTTTCTGGACTCAAAAATACTAACAAAATTAATGTATCAAAGAAGAACAATGAATTTGCGTACACATCATTGCTAAAGCAAGATAGAGAAAAAAAGGTTGCAGACTCAAATTGAAAAGTTACAAGCAGACCTAGAAAATGAGAAAGACAAGAGGAAAGCAATAGATAACAAGATCAATGAATTAGAAAAATGAATAAAAAATATGCCTCTTCATCAACAAGCAAAGAGGATAAGAAGAATGAGACTACAGTGAATGAACTAAAGCAAAGGCTAGATGAGAGCAACAAGAAATATGATGAGGAAAAATCCACTTCAGAAAAATTAAGACTAAGCATTGTGAATGGAAATGCACAGTGGGAACAAAAAATGGAGAAGGAGAGAAAAATAAATGAAAGATTGGAGGCAAAGCTGATGGAAGAAAAAAATGAAATTAAGTCTTGTCAAAATAAGTTATCTACATTTTGTAGAGAAACAATGAGGCATATGAAATAAAAGATATGGGATGAAATAATGCAAGGGATATATCATTTGTGTGACATGTTTCAATTGATTGATGCTATCAGACAACATCATAATAAGCTCAACAAATATTTAATGAACAACAAAAATGTGTTGGCATTAGATAAATCAACAAATCAAATTCAACAAACAATCTACAAAGCCAGTGACAATGTTTTGAAATCAAAAGGGATTACTAATTGGCTTGCTACATCAATGACATTGTTATCTGTCATTGAAAAGTGTTCGAGAATGTGTGAAACAAAGGAATATTTGCATTTGGCTATAGAAAATATGAAGAAGGTGGATGAAAAGGTAAGGAAATTCACAAAGCTTAGTTTTCTAGAGGCTTTTGACACAAATGAGCGATTCGTTGGAAAGAATGATTTCAGAAAGAAGATTGATTTGCACCAGTTTCCTTAGAACCCAGACGTGGTGAACTATTTGGATTCCATCAAATCATTGCTAACCTTGAATGAAAAATTGATTGAAGAATCCAAGACAGGTTCCAATTTTAACAAATCTTCAAGTCAAACAACATAAGTTAGAACAAATGACAATTTCACCACCTAAAGAGTGGAAGTTGCTAGAAAAGGTGATGCAGTGATTTGATTTTTGATAATATGAGTTTCCAAGTTCCAACTCAGCTCTGTGAAGAGTTGTCTTTGAGCAATATTTTACATTGACAATGCCTCTATGTATTCCTTCATGTGATAACCAATTTAAAAGCTCAACTTCAGACTTCAATAATGTGTTGATGTTCAATTATCTGTATTATGGGTTTGGCTGATGTAGTTAGGATCTTTTGGGAAAAACTTTGATTTTCCTCATTAGAGCAAAAACTCTTTTATGCTTTCAAGTTTGTTGTACAGTTATATTTCAATATAGAAACTCATATGGTGAAGTTCATACAGACATAATCTTTGTGTTGTGGTGTATGGATTTATTCTATTTATTCTGAATATCTTGCCAACGGTTATCTATGTTGGTGTTTTGGATGTTTAATAGATTGTATTTCTATTAGATGTTTATCTTTGAATGAATTCTTACGGAAATGGTTGAGTTTAGTTAAATAAATTTATTAGTTTTGAAGTGATTCAAGTCTTTGTGCTTTAGTTTATAGTTTGATATTTCATATTGGCATGCCTTTCAAAGCTTTCTAGTTAAAATCTACACCTTTCTTTGCTTTCTGGTTAAAAGCAGCCTAAATTTCTTTGCTTTCTTGTTTAAGCTTTTATTGTTTAAGTTGTGTGGATTCCTTAAAGCCTTTATAAGTTATTTATGTTGAATTGTCAGCTTTTGTTAGCTTATAACTTATAAGTTATGGATGTTGAATTGCTAGCTTCTATTCAAGGAATGGATTAATAATATTCCTTTCAGCTATTTATCAAAGATTGTGTGAATGGAAATGCAATAGGAATTTATAAGTAGTGTGATAAGTGTTGTTCTTTAAAAATGATGTAGAATCACATGTCAAATTCAATACCATGGAATACAATATAAAATATAAAATATCACAATTTCATGGAATACAACATAAAATATCATCAACTATGGTTTGGACTTTGGAATATGACTCATGAAGTGCAATATAAAATAAAGTGCAATTATAATATAATAAATGAAGGATTAGTTGAATGCCTTATAATAATCAAAGTGAATGAGAGAAGTGTGTGGAGTTGGGTGGCCGTGTCGATCATATGCCTAGCATTTATGGCAAGGAATGTGAATTAAGTTATTAATCTTTGGAGGAAATACTTTCTCGATGCTTCTCTTATGTGGGAAATAATTGGTGTGAAAAAAGTGAACATGAGGTGGTGGCTCTATAGCTGTAGCAGTGATGGAGGCTGGTTTCACGCTTACAATGAGGAAACAACTCTCACCTTTTCATGGAGGAGTATCAACAAAGAGGCTAATGGGTTGTTTCTTATATGGTGATGAGCGATTAGTGGAGGCAATCCAACTAATTATGGGAAAAGGATTTGGTGACCTAAAGCATAGATACATAATGAACATGGACATATATTCATTGATTATGGCTTGGAGTTTAGATTTGGGAGAGCCGATTGAAGTTGTGAAAAAGGTGATGAAGACATTGGTGCATGAGGATTATCTTGAGGACATGGACTCACTATTGGAATGGGCAACTTTAGGTGTAGGAATGGATATCAGTGAGGGCATTGACAGTGACAAGGAAGAAGAAACAGAGAAATGTGTACCCTTTGTGAAATGGCCAGAAGGAAAACATAAAGCCAAATGGAGAGAGGGAGCAACACACAGGTGGGAAGCTCTAAAATTGATTGTGGAATTAATATGGGTTGAGGTGGTAATTGTGAAGGCAAAGGCTGAAGCGAAGCATTTGGAGTAGAATGAGCAGCGACTGCAAAGGAAGAGGAAGATGAATGTGGTCACCATGGAATCTGTGGCGAGTAGCTCGTCTAGAGCTTTATAGTAATTTAATCCTCTGTCAGACATTGTGATTTTTTTGCTATCTGTAGTTAGTTTTTGGGGTTTGCTAAAATTGTGGGCAATGAAGGGAAGATTTTTTTTGGTTTGTAGGTTAGTTAGTAGTTATTTGAAAAAGGCGATAAATGTAATTTTGAGAAATTTTTTTATTTTGATGTAGTTGTTAAGGGCTGGCAATGAAGTCACTGCAGATAAATTGTAATTTTTGAGAAATTGGGGTAAAGTAGTTGAATATCTGGAGGATAGATGGTTATTGAGAAAAGTTTAGAAAATGGTGTAATATGACTTTTTTATCAGTACAGAAAAAAATATTATTACCGATCAAAAATATATATATATCATGAAGTGCAATGATTCATAATTTCATTGAATACAATATTAAATATCTTCAATTACATTATGGAACAACGGAAACTAATCCATGAAGTGCAATATAATAATAAATACCTAAAAGCTGTTAATTCTCTTCCATTTCCCAAATAGAGTTAGGGTCCTCAAACTGACGTTCATCATCAGATAAAGTAAAAGAGTCATCTTGAATTTGATTCTGAGTCAACTCTTAATTTTCTTTAGCTTGTGTCTCAAATTCAACATTCATTGTGTGATTTGTGTCACTTTCAATGTCATTTGTCCCAATCCCACTGCCACTGCCACTGCCACTAGTACCAACATTTGGAATTGGAGTGTTGCACAACCCAGTCCTTCTTCTTTCACATGTGGACCTCCAGATTGCGAGTGCCCTTTCAAAACCAAAATTAAAGACATTATATGCAGTTCCTTTCAACCTTAAGCACTTTTCCAAAGTCTTGTCTAGTTTGTTTCTTAACTTTGATTTCAAAAACCCCAATGTACTGAAAACTCTCTCATCCTCTACCAACCCCAATATCATTGTTTGACATAAATCAACAAGTTTGAAATATTCTAATATCGAACCACACAATATTTCACTCTGACCTAAGTTTTTCTAAACCTTTTTTATTGATCCCGGTTCAAAGGCCTTCTCCTTGCCCATGGATTTATAATGGTCCCTCATAGCTGTTGCAAAACTCCTAGATTGTTTTCTAAGCTTAGCTTCAATTAAAATTCCTTCTATTTTCTGCTCATCATATGTTACACTTTTCAAAAATTGTTTGATCAATATTTTTACTTGATCATGAAAATATTTTGGGTTCTCTTGGTTTTCCCAAAATTGAGGATACACAATACCCATGGCTTCAAGTATTTCATGTCAAGGGAATCTTTCACATATCTTTGAGGAAAGATATTTTGCAATTTCCTTCAAATTATCACCAACAGATTTAACAATGCCTTTAAAATATTTCTCCTTAACAACTACTTCTCTGCTAGAGTGTTTGGTTGTCTTACAATGGTAGATTGGTATCTCATATCCACTCACATAGATACATAAGTTCCCACTTGCATTAAACTATAAATAATTATCAGGATTATTCAAATCAGTAATTTTTTTCCACATGAAATAATTTGGGCCATCTTGTGTTAGATCTAGATATAGATGATTGAGGGCCAAGCATGTATGTTTACGTAGATTGGAATATTCATTAATATACATATTTTTTTCTTGGGATTTCTTCACAAGATTGTTCATCTCATCTAGCATGGGGAGAAGACTAGCTAAAGTCAAGATGTCTCTATATTGCTTAACCTATGTAAGAGGTTAGAAGCTTTGTCTACTATGTTGTGATGCTCGTACATCACTCCAATCAAGGATTGATATTCTGAAAGAAATCGTTGTGTTGGTCCATGCAGGGAGATCCATCTAGTATCAACATCCTTGAGAAGCTTGTTTCCTAGTGTTATTCCCTTAGCAAAATTTTGAAATTCTACAAAATGTTTGGGACTTCGGCAGAAGTCTGCGTGGATCTCGCAGACTAGATTTTCAACTTTTGATACTGTAGGAAACTTGCTTACAATTTTGAATGCTAAATTCATTCTATGGGCCATGCAATGAATTCCAAGCATGTATGGTGCACAAGTAGTTTGTAACTTTGTGCAAACACCGGTCCTTTGGCCTTGCATCATTGTAGCTCCATCAGCTCCTACACACACCAACTTTTTGGCAATTGTCAACTCATCCATACTTGCAATTTCATTCAAAGATTTCTTGACTAGTTCAAATATATTTTGCGATGTTGAACCATCCTTCATTTTATGAACACAGAGAAGAGCTTGGTGAACATGTCGTTCTACAGTATATGAATGCATATAGATCCAAGAAGTATTGTCTACCACAGTAACTTCATCTAAAGATAATGCAATGAAATTTGACTCTTTTAATTTCTCCTTTAAATCTTCCTTTTCAACTACTACAAGATAGTTTACCCATTCACATCTAGTAATTATTGACCAATGTGAGAAGGAATTGTGATGAACATTCAAAAAAGATAATAAACTAGAATATTTTGGGTACTCTGTCATAGGATGCCCTCTAGACAAAATATGGAAAACAACACTCATCTGAACAGTTTTTGTCATACTTGCTAATTCCATTGCTTTTCCAAATTGAGCCTCAAGTGTACCTTTACATGCAACAATGTTCAACATTCCTTTTTCATGCTCTTCATAATCCATGGCATACCTAACATGAAGACATTATTCCTTTGATTTCCATTCTATGACTAATTGTTCATTTTTTCTATGATTTTTTTTCATAAACTTTACTGATATGCTTTTCTATAGTGTCAATCTTTAGCCGCAATGTCTTGGCTCTTCCACATTTCCAACTACAAATCATACATTTTGCCAATGTTATTTTTTCAATATTGTTTTCATTGTCAATTCCCACTGGCACCATGAATGGGTACTTTGACAACCAACCAAGTTGAAAATTCCTTGTCATTTCACACTCGCGCCCCATTTTTGATTTGCTTCTTCTTTTCTTGCTACCAACATCATCATCCTCATCCAAGTCAATTATCTCATTCTAGCTAATTGGGCCCAGGGTATCCCTTAGAACATCTTATGTGGTATTTCCATCCTCATTTGATACATTTTGATTTAAATAAATGAGAATCTCAACTTGACCTTCCGATGGTGGTGAGGTATTGTGAATGCTACCAATATTTATTGGAAGAGTTGATGATGTAGCTCCATCTTGACCTAATGGATCAGAAGCTTTGGCAATTTCAAAGTAAGAATGTATGGTACATCTAAGTTTTTGGTGTTTTGATGGCCTCCCAGTCTCTTCACCACCCTGAGGAGCATTAGGAATCTCTTCACCACCCTGAGGATCCTAAGGAATGATAGGAGTATCTTCACCACCCTTAGGAGCGGCAAGAGTCTCTTCACCACCCTGAGGAGTAGAAAGAACCTTACCTTTGCTACTTGAGTCACTCAACATATTGATCTCTCACTTCGAATAAAAATTGGAAAAAAATGTCTTCTTGTTTAAGAAGGACAAGAATATAGATCCCATTCCCTACTCAATATCATCTCTAAGATTGAAGCAAGAATGGAAAAAAGATAAAGACAAATTATTATTATAACATTATGAATAAATGATCACTCACCTTTAAATCTACGTTTTCGGCTTTCGTTGACTTCTGAATCGAGAAATAGAACTTCAAAAATAAACAAAATGTGTAAGAATAAATGACACTTTTGATTGTATTTATATCAATCCATATTTGGCGAATTCCGTAGGATTTTTAAATGGTATATTAAAAAAATGGTGATTCTTGCATACTTATACAACGATACATTGTAATTTTCAAGGCAAAATGTGTCCTCAAATGTAATTATTTTTTAATGTTATTGGCGAAATAGGTCCTCATAAGCAACTATTTATAAATTTTGATTGGCGAAATGGGTCTTCACAAGCAACTTTTTGTAAATTTTAATTGGCGAAATGGGTCCTAATACAATGTCCTTTTAACAGTATTGGTGAATATGTAGGTTTTTTATTACATGCTTTCAGGATTCCAGGAAAAAATATTAGTCGGTCCATTTGAAACACGTAGTTTGTTATGGAGAATTTGTTGCTTAAATATGTCTCATAAAAAAATTGTTGGCGAATGGACATGCATTGGACCGATAGTTCATAAAATTCAGGCAATTTCGACACCCTGTTGGTGTGAGAAATTTTTCAATTTCGACTTGGCCGATTCCTAGAATTCACCAATTGGCGAAGATTCGCAACTAAAGTTTTCCCTACAAGGTTGAGACACCATTTTTTCCTAACATTTGGTAGTTTGATAGAGAGGTCATACATGATTAGTATTTGAAAACATACAACATTTTAAAACATGGTAATGTGTATGTTTTGAATCCTTTGAAGAATATAAAGGAATAGTATTAAGAAAATTTTATAGTGATGTTGATTTCCATAAAATAGTTCCTAAACACCCATAAGATAGTGGAGTTGTGCTTGCATTAATCATAAAGGGATACATGGTATCACAATAAATTTTGTGAAACCTAGAAGAGGAAGATACACAATATAGGGATGCAGGTTTAACCAAGAGTGGCCATGAAGAAAAATTCCAATAGAAGGGGGCAATCAACCCAAATAGGAAGGATAAATAAGATATTAAAGATCAAGTAGAATATGAGAAATGGTGGAAGATGTAAGATAACCTTTCTTATCTAAAAGAGATAAGGAAACAAAATAAAGTGGATGTACTAAAATATAGTACCTAGCACAAATGCTTGGAGTATAAGAGATCCATATAATATTGATAATAAGTGGAGAATAAGGAAAATCTATATTGACTGATGCAGATCAGGGACCAAGACTCCAAATTGAAGTGTTGATCTTCGTAGCCACCACTCAAATATGTAATCTACTTAATTGAAAAAAATAGTAATAGAAAAATATATGAACTCAAAATTTAAGAAATTCAACTCATTTAAACTTATGTAAATGTGTGCAAAAGTCTCTTGGTAGACCAAATTTCAGAAATTATTTTGAATATGAAAATAACTTCCATTTATTTTGAAAACTTTTACAATAGAATCTCCCACCTTCATCTACATGAATACAAGTGATTCAAAATTTTCCTACTAGAAATACCAAGCGAATTTTCAAGCCAAAATATCAAAAAATCCATTTCTAAACATTGGGCCCTTGACCCCTTCCTACAACTTTTTTTCAGTTTTCATCTTTTTGCAAATTCCTTTCTTCTACAGCTAAGCAAAGAATCCTCCTCTCCATTCCACTATAAATTAATTTCCAAGAAACCATATCATGGCATAGGAATAATCTAGGGGTAATTTCTAAATGAAAATCCCAAGTGCATTAAATGTACTACTCCTCCAAAGATTCCAACAATTCAAAATTTCCCCCACTCCTCAATTTGGTGCCCAAAATAAATGTGCAACAATAAAGGGGCATTCAAAATGACTAGGAGACCCATGATGCATTTAGTTTTAATAAAAAAGAATTTGGAATTGCATTTTTCTTTTCCAACATTCTCTTTTTTAAAAATTCACCTTTTAAAATTTTTGGTGCTAAATTTACAAAAAAAATTGAAATTTTAAATCATTGCCTCCTATACTTTAGTCCCCTTCAAAAAATTAGCATTGAGAGCATAAAATACCCATGACCAATAATTTAAACAAAATTCAATTATGTTGAACCTAGTGCTCAAAGGAGTACTTGCAACTTTATTGAAAACCATACAAAAAAAAGGTTAGAAACAAAAATATTTTTGGTTCAATGCAAGATTGCTCAGCTCCCTAGATGCTCCTGCATCAGACACCCTGAGGAATAATAAATGTTTCACGAGTTGGAGACTCGTGAACATTTAAAAATTGTAAGTTTGTTTTTTATCCACTTATCTTCCTTATCCATTTGATTTCTCTTCTTCTCCACCTTACTCTCTACCTTTCTATCTCTTCTCCTTTTCATTTTTCTTCTCTTTTTTCTTCTCATAAATTTCATCTTGCTGCAAATTAAATTCTTCCATGGCTCATCTTCACATTCTACTTCATCATCTTCAACACCTGCATATAAATCAGCACTAGCAATCTCATAGAAATCAATGAATTCTATTTTTTCACATTCACTTGCTTCCTCTTCACTCTCTTCTTCGTGTATGTTAACAAAATGAATCATACCTCATTCTTATATAGCCTGTAACATCTTATTGCTGTACCTACCCTCTTCTCCCTCTCCACATTCCTTATCATTATTTCTACAACATTTCCTCCACCTATTGTCAATGCAAGCCACTCCTCAACTGCTGCAATGTGATTAGCAAGTTATCTTCTTCTTTATTTGCTGCTACTCCAATTTTCCCATTTGTCTTCCTTTCTATGTTATCTTCTTTAAACTGCTGCCCTAAACTTTTTAGTGTTTCCATGTCCTTCAATGGACCAAACTTTGCTAAAACTTCACTTCTTTTTACCTCTGTAACTTCACTGTTATTCACTACAACAATGCTATCATTTCCATTCATTTTCACATGCACAAATTTATATATCTCTGTAACATCAAATTTTATTTCACAAATATCATAAAAATGACTATTTACCTGTATTTTTTCTTGCTTCTCTACTACTTCCCCAACTTTTTTTTCTTGAATTTCTACTGCAATCTTGTTGTTCTCTTCTTCTACCTCCTCCCTTGCACTCAAATGTGTCATTTTCTTCAATATTTTTATGTCCTTCCAAGGACCAATTGTTGTCCTAACTTCACAATCACCTTCTTCAACATATACATTTATCTTTTCTACATGCAAATCAATATTAATATTTACTTTGCAAAACTCATAAGAATGAGATAATACCTCTAATTTTACTGCTACAACTTCTCTTTTTGTGCATGCAACTTCATTTTTCTCCAAGTTTATGCCTTCAATAAGACATACATTAGCTACCATTTCTTTCTTCTCCTCACCATCTTCTTTATCTTTTCCCACTCCTATAGACAAAACATCTTTAGATAAAATAAAATAATTAAAATTACCTTAATTTCATTATCCATAGAGACCATGTTCTCCTCTTTCTTTCTCCAATCTTTTTTTATGCTTCTCTTACTTTCTTGCTTTCTTTCAACTACAATTGTGTGGGTTGCTCCCACAAGTTATTCCTTCCACAACCTTCCCATCATAGGATAGTAGCAATGCATATTTTCATCTTTCTTCTCATTTCCCTCTTTACCCATTCTCTCTATTTCATAAAAGATTTCTATCTCTTCTCCTTCTTCTGGATAGCATTCCACCTTGTCTTCAAGTTTTTCAACTTTGCACCTTTCATTAGCCATCATATCCTTTTCACGTAATTTATGTTTCATGATTTCCTTTAGCCTCTTCAAGTTCTCTTCTCTACTCCATCTCTATCACATCCAATCTAGCCTCAATCTTTTTTAATTCTCCAATAAGCCATTTTATAAACCTCTTTCCTTTTCACTCTTCTATAGGTAAAATCCTCATATGCCTTCTCATGACCCATCTTGTCCTCTTCTTCAAAGACATCTTTAGAGATGCTCAAACCCCTCTATAGTTATAAGTACTCCTTGCAACAAACTCACAACTTCATTCAAAGCTTTTGTGTCTCCTTCTCTACCCTCTATAGTCACAAGTCCTCCATGCAAAAAATATCTCTAGGAATCAAGCCTTCTGCAGTTAGAAGCCTCCTTTCACTTTCAACAAACTCTTTTAGAACTCAACTCCTTTGTGGTTATAGAATCCTCTTCTGCAACAAACTCTCTATAGGGTTTTCTTGAGATGCCTTCAAGCTTCCTCTCATTAACCTCTTTCACAAACTCATCTCTAATCTCTCACAACGAGATTTCCTCTTCACAATTATTTACAACTTTCCACCTCCTCAATCTAGTGATTATCCAACTTTGATACCATTTGATGTAGATCAAAGACTAAGACTCCAAATCAAAGTGTTGAGCTTCGTAGCCACCACTCAAATCTATAATATATTTAACTGAAAAAGAATACTCATAGAAAAATATATGAACTCAAAAGTTAAGAAATTCAATTCATTTAAACTTATGCAAATAAGTGTAGAAATCTCTTGATAGACCATATTTTAGAAATTATTTTGAATATGCAAACAACTTCCATTTAGTTTGAATTTTTTTACAATAGAAGCTCTCATCTTCATCTATAGGAATACAAGTGATTCAACATTTTACTACCAGAAATACCATGCTAATTTTTAAGCCAAAATCTTAGAAAATCCATTTTTGAACACTAGGCCCTTGACCCCTTCCTGCAACTTTTTTTCAATTTTCACCTTTTTGAAAATTCCTTTCTTCTACAATTGGGCATTGGAATCCTCCTCTCCATGTTGTTGTAAATTGATTTTCAAGACACCATATCATGTTGTGGGAAACATCTAGAGGTGATTTATAAATGTAACTCTTAAGTGCATTAAATGTATTACTCCTCCAAAGATTCCAACAATTCAAAATTGCCTCCACTCCTTAATCTAATGCCAAAAATGAACGTGCAGCAATAAAGGCAAGTTCAAAATGACCAAGAAACCTATGATGCATTTATTTGTAACAGCCAAGACTTTGGAACTGCATTTTTTTTTCCAACATTCACTTTTTAAAAATTCACCTTTTACAATTTTTGGTGCTAAATTTACAAAAATAATTTGAAATTTTAAACCATCGCCTCCTATACCTTAGCCCCCTTCAAGAAATTAACGTTGAGAACATAAAATACCCAACAAGACCAATCATTTGAACAAAATTCAATTATTTTGAACCCAATGCTCAAAGGAGTACCTGGAATATAATTGAAAACCAAATAAAAAACAAAGGTTAGAAACAAAAATATTTTTGGTGATGCAAGATTGGTCAGCCCCATAGATGCTCCTACATCATTGACAACTAAGGGATGGTTGTGGTAGTTGAATATTGTCATATAAAGATGGACTAGTTGAATACTAAGAGATTTGAGTGGTTAGATTAGTTACACATGTGAGAAGGATAATGGAGGAGTATTCATTGGTGAGAGTTTGAACTATACCAAAATTATTGAGGAAGTAGAGGTAGAAACAAAGAATATATTAAGGATTCATGGGATGAAGAAAGATAATGAATCTATTAGAGTGATTGTGCTATAAAGAGTACATAAGAAAACAAAACAGGAAATTCTAGTAGAAAGAAAAATGGAGAGGAAAGAAGAGGAACAAAGGTCAACACTTGTTGGGAAAGAAGTAGAAGTCTCTTTTCAAATATTAAGAGAAGGATCTTTCCAAATAATTGAAGGTGAAGTTGTAGATGTGAAGCATTAATTAGAATGAAATATGATTGTCAAAGTTGGAAAAACATTATGAAGTCACAAAATAAATGTGAATTTAAGGGTGAAGCGAATTGGTTGTAATATAAAATACAAATTAATTTAAGATCAAAGATATTTAACATTCATAGAAAGTGGAGAAGAACCAATTGGAAGAGGTGGTTGAATTACAATGAGAAGATATCAATAAAGGAAATTGTAAGGCCTAACTATTTTACAATCCTAGTCAGACTCTTATTTTTAAGTCTCTTAAGTTATTAATTAGTTTTAGATATTTCATTAAATCTTTTACCATTGAAGTATTTCATTTTATTATGATGTTAATTTTGTTTTCATATATTCTTGTGTTGATAGGACCACTAATTGGTAATGGTTATATTGAATGTGGATGTGTGATTTAAATGGTGATAGTATAATTCTTTATTGTTTTTATGATTGTTTTATAATTACATAAGTATGAATTATTAAGTGTATGCTAGTATGTTCATAATTAATATTCCTTGCATGTTTCCTTCTGTTGTTTGAATTTTTTTTTATAAAAGGGATACAGCCCATAATTATATTAATTGAAAAGTCTGTTACATATATCAATACAGAGAAGAGCTGCAAAAACATAGAGATTACAAAATGGAGGCTAATGGAAGCTCCCAAAAAGGCTAAACTGCTACTGACATTTATGAATTGGAGTTCTATGACTACTCCCAAGGAAGAAAGAAATGCTTACAGAAGGCTAAAGATGAATACATAAGAGGGAAAAGCATTAACTTGAACACCTTAAGACTGTCCATCATCAAAAAGAGAACTCATGGAAACTGAGCTGTTGTCTTCATCACTTAATTGAAGGTCTTGCCAACATAACAAAGTCATCTCCTTAAGATTCTCCAAGCCCAGAATAGGAAGAGGTGGAGGGTCTCTGATTAGGAATCTGATAGCTTTAAACATTGGAAGAACCAAAGAAACCAACGAGTCTTCTAGCTTTGCATTGTGTGACAACAGACCATTTTTAAAGGCTAGAGGACAGCCATTTCGAATGCTAGAAACCAAAAAAAGTGGTGAACTTCATCTACAGTCTGGAGTTGATGTTTGTTGAAAATGCCACCAATTGGAGCATCCCCTATGAATATGTCATATTTTCCAAGTGCACGTAGAAGATTTGATTCATCAATTACATTGGCCTGTACATACTTCTTGCAAAGCAATTTGATCAGACTTGGGCACTGAATGATATCCATTAAGTTAAATAAAAATAAGGTCGCGCCAACATGAAGAGAGATAGCATTGTTGGGGTCCTCAATGATAGAATCACCAGCCAAAAGACAAACATGAGCTTCAATTCAAGTACAATTGAATTTGAAGATGAGTCTGCACTTGGAAGAGTCAAAGGGACCACAAATAGAAGGGGGTGAGGAACAACTAGGGGAGGAGAGGTGATAGTTGGGCATTGTGAATGAAAAGATAAACTGCTTCAAGAGAAACCCACTGCGAAGAGGAGAAATGAGAAGAGGTAAGAATGAGAGCAGGAATGACAGATAAAAAGAAGCATGCTGAGAGAAAAGAAGGAAAGACAGGCAGAGGGGAGAAAATATGAAATCATGAAGGATATTATGCATGTGAGGGATCATAGCAAAATGAAGGAGAAAATGTGTGAAGATCTAGCAAGGAGAAAACACACACGAGCAATTGATTGGAATAGGATCATATAAGTTGGAGCGTGGGGGTAGTACATTGAAACCTGCACATTTCACAAGAAATATGTTAGAAATAAACCATGTTTCGCTTGTATAGGAACCTCTATTTGCTTGAATTTTCAAATTTGAGTAGGCTTTTTTTAATTGAATAAGGAAACATCTATTAACTTGATTGTCATGTGATACCTTGTTTGACACTCTTGTAGTAGTTTTAGGTTGTCATACGTGGTTTATGTTAGTTGTATGTGAAACTTTTAGGTGTAGTATTATGACTTTGGTTTTATATTTGAATTAGGAAAATAATTTTAAGTTTTAATATGTAGTTAATAAGTTTATATAAAGTAAGGTTGGTTGCAAAAGGTTATTCTAGGTGTTGATTATGGTGAGATATTTTCTTCTGTTGTAAAAATGGCATCTTTAGATTTTTGCTTTCTATTGTTGTTGCTTATGATCTAGAGGTTGAGCAAATGGATGTGAAAATTGTTTTCCTTTATGGTAATTTGGAAGAGGATATTTATATGAAACAACTAGAGCATTATGTGGTGAAAGGTAAAAGTAAATTGGTTTGCAAATTGAAGAAATCTTTGTATGGCTTAAAACAGAGTCTTAGGATGTGGTACTAGAAATTTGATACATATGTGTTGGGTTTGGGATTTGAGCATTCTAAATCATATCATTGTGTTTATTATAATACTGATGGTTATCATTTCCTGTTTATTGCATTATATGTTGATGATATGTTATTTATTGGCAAAGGGAAAGGTATGATTTTAGAATTGACATCTCAATTTGCTACTAAATTTGAAATGAAAGACCTTGGTGTAGCTAGACACGTTCTTGGGATGAAAATTAAAAGAGATAGAGTGAACAAAAAGCTATTGTTTGGCCAAAGTATGTATGTCAATTCACTTTTACAAAGATTTAACATGCAAAATTGTAGACTATTGTGTATTCCCTTTTCTGTTGGAACAAAGTTATCTATTTTAGATTGTCCAACATCTACATCAGAGATGGAAGACATGAGAAAAGTGTCTTACTCGAGTGTAGTTGGAAGTTTGATGTATGTTATGGTTTGTACTAGAATAGACATTGCCCAAGTAGTGGGAGTTCTTTCCAGATATGTGTCTAATCCTGGTAGAATTCATTATGATGTAGTTAAGGGTTAACCCACAAAATTGGATTACAATTCTAGTGAGGAAGGAAGATTGCAAAAAATTCCCCCATGGTGAAAATTTTGTTTCTCGAGGGCTTGAACAAACTTTTGGTTTGAGTGAACCTTAAATAGGGTTCACTTGAACCCCCTTCGAGCGAACCCTATTAAATGTTGGGTCCCACATATTTCACATTTCCTAGAATAAAAAACAAAGGGAAACTTTGTGGAAAGGTGGGTTTGCTCAAACCCTTGTTCGAGCAAACCTCCAAGGGGGGTTCACTCAAACTTGGGTTCATTTGAACCCTCTTTTCCCCCCTTCTCCCCCTCTGGTACCAAAAATCTCTAGAATTTTTCCCTTCGAAGCTCAAGTTGAGGATGAAAATGGAGGAGACTTCACAAACCCAACTCGATGATGGTAACTCTTGGAACAATCTATCTATTGAATATAATTTTAATATGTTTTTCTTTTATTATGTATTTATTTTTTTAGTTTGATTAAACATAGGTTTTTCACCGAAAATCAATCTCTCTTTTTTACACATGTGGAAAAATAGAAGATTATCAAAATAAAATTATGGAAAATATGTGCAGGCTAGGTATTGATGTCCTTGATCCAAAAAAAGATAAATCCGATACATACAAAAAAAATTGTTGTATACGGTTTGCCTATTTCTGAATTGTAGTTAGTTTGACTTCAAAACTTGATTAAGGAAAAAATATTTAATAAAACACTATGAAACCAAATGAAAGGGCTAGATATCATAGTTACAAATCTAAATTAAAAAAAAAGGAATTTTATCCTTCATGAAAAAAAAGTTATGTTGTATACGGTGAGCATCACTCCTTAAAAATGGTGTTTATTGAAAAAAAAATAGTTTTTGAAGGAGATGGAAAAAGAGGTGCAATCTAATTCCAAAAATTTTGAAAAATATATTTAGAATCTACAGAAAAATTTCACAAATCACTAGTTTGCATCATCTTCAAATTCCTCACGGTTTAGCTACTATAGGTGCCTGAAAGTGAAGATTTAGTTAGAAAAAATTAGTTCAGTGTCCAATTTGGCCAAAAATTGTAAATCAGTATTGTGGGATCACCCTTAAAAGAGTCTTTAGATATTTGTGTGATACCTTAGATTATTCCTTGTGTTATCATAGTAATATGATTGAAGATGAGATTTCCCTTGATATTCATGGTTATGTGGATTCAAATTGGTCAGGTGATATTGATAATAGACGATCTACTAGTATTTATGTGTTTACATTATTTGGTGGTGCAATTAGTTGGATGAGTAAGAGAAAAATTGTGGTTTCTTTGTCCACTACTAAAAAAGAGTATATGGTAACTACTCATGCTTGTAAAGAAACCATTTGGTTTAAGATACTATGTTCAGATAATTGAATAAAACACAGTTCAATGACAATTTATTGCAACAGTCAGAGTGTAATATGTCTAGCCAAGAACTCGACATTTCATGCCAAGATCAAGCATATTGATGTACAGTATCATTTTATTTGAGATATGGTTGAAGATGGAAGGGTGAAACTAGTTAAGGTAGAGACTTTGATGAATGTTATTGATTCTTTAACTAAGCATGTGAGCACAAAGAAGTTCAGATGGTGTTCAAAGTCTATGGGCCTTTTGGCCCCTAGCAATTATCTAAGTCAATGTTTACTCCTTCATGTTGCTCTTGTAAGGCATTTGAAAAGTGGGGGATTTTTTGAAAAATGTTTCGTAACCTTGTAATTATATAAATTTTATTGTTGATAGGATATATATAAAAATATTTAATATATACATATATTTCCTATCAACATACATATATATATATTTCCTATCAACATATATATATATATATATATATATATATATATATATATATATATATATATATATATATATATATCCTATCAACAATAAACTTTATATAATTACAAGGTTGAGACACATTTTCTCAACAAATCTCTCACTTGTTACACTGATAGGTGTAATATACAATGGGAGCACAGGGTGGAGGGGAGAGTGGGATGCGTGTAAACATTTTTTTGTTAACTTTTTTCAGAAAACTCCTAAATGACTGACATACATTAAATAAACGATATATTGTAAATCTAGACTATTAATTATTAAGTTTTAGATATGATGGTGGATATTTTGTTGACCTATCTTGCCCTAGAAGGTAACCATATTTTATGAGGGTGTTGTACTATGAATTTTGTAGATGGCAATGTATTCTGAGAGTTGGATAGCGGTCATGTTGTCTCTTGATCTCTGGTGGTGATATTCCTATGAGAAGCTTGCTTTGCATGTATATTGTAATATTTGTAATTTTTGAATAATATATTGGGAAAATTTTGGAGTGTGGGGTTTTTCTCCCAAAAAGGTTTTTCCCACGTAAATCACTATGTCATGGTTTACATGATATTTATGTTTATTTATGTTTCAGTTTTTGTAACTATTATATAATTGTAAAGTTTTGCATTATTCTCCTTTCAAGATTAGTTTAGGAAGTTGTTCCACTACCTTAGCTTCCTTACATATGCGCGCACGAAGAATTAATATGTGTTGAGCCTTTATGTGGGATCTATTTTAGGTCCATGTCGACCTATCTTAAGAAGTTTTGAATTTTGAATTGAGGCGTGTGTTATGGATGATAAAGTTTGAAGCTGACAAGTTAAATTTTGTGTGTTACATCCAATTAGGTTGACCTAATTGAAGTTATACTTGATGTTGATATATATGATGGATTGTTTTCAATATTTTGTATGATGATGAAGTAGAGAAATGTTGTATGCAAGATATATGACGCAATTTTTTTTAGAGCATAGTTAAGTTGTAAATGTTGAGACCAGAATTGTGCAAATGCAAAGTAGAACAGGGCATTGATCTAGATCATTGTGAAGTTTGTAATTGTACTTCATTGGAATTGTATTCTTGCATATTGTAGATGCTTTTGTAGTAGTTCAAAATAGGTTGTGAAGCCACCCCTCTCTCTTCTATCTTTTTCTCTATGGGTAGTGAGTCTAGCTAGAGTGGGAATTTTTGTAATATACTATAACTAGTTATAATATTTTGTGAGCTAACCCTCACCGTGGTTTTTCCCATTTTGAATTTTCCACATAAAAATCCTTGTGTTCATGTGTTATGTGATTTTTTGGATGTTTTCATTCTTTCTTTCCTTACTACAGTTGAATGAGCTTTGGTAATTGGATGGATAATGTTTTAAGTGGTTTAATAGAATATTGATTCACCTCCTCTTAGTTTTTTGAGTGTTCAACAATATATACATATCAAAATGTATGTACATTATGTCTCAAATTACATCATATATGTGTCATAATATAAATAGCATATGGCCACATCATATGTATCATGCTCATTCTAAAAAATCCATCTATTCATCCTTGTCTCAACTATGGCTTGCACTATCTCCCACTGATCCTAATGGTGGTTATGGTGCTCCCCTCACATGGGGACCCATGATTGTAGATATAGACCTAGATTTGGTATTGACCTTACCACTCATGAGATAGTTTGTTCTATAAATGAGGGTGCCCTCTATGCTACTAGAATGTCTTTCTCATATAAAATACTATAATAATAATCTTCATACTTCAATTGTTCTATCTCTTTCATCATACTTAATATATAATCTAAGGCCTAATTCAATCAATGTATCCCTAATAACTCCTAGGTTGTATCCCTCTCCTATTTTAGCCTCTTAAAATCTATTTGTGTTCTATATAACTACACCCACAACCAATCTATCTCACCCCACACTCTCACTAGGTACACCTAAAACCCATAACTCTCTTCTTGGAACCCATCTCTCTTTTCTTATACCATCCCAAGTTAGACCTAGAGACTTTCCTTCTCTGCCTAGAACATATCTCTATCACTCTACAACTATGTTATCTCATTGTCCCTAGTATCTATCCTTCACCAAAGGATCTTAGTGTCTCCCCATATTCCTAATGACTGCACACCTTATGGTATAGCTTTGCCTATACCTATATTGACCACTTGTACATCCACATCCATACCATCTCCTCTACCATTTCCCATATGACATATCCCCCATCTCCTCCCTCATCTAAATCTCCTCTCTACTACCACCATCTATACTCTTTGTCCCTTCCTCTTTTGATCATGTTTTAGTTACACTCTCATCACTACCACTGTCCCCTCCTAGATATTCCTTTTTATTGGCATCATAAGCCTCATAGGACTCAACCAATCCCCCCATGTATCATACCCCTCTACCACTCCCACATCCTCCCAAAGTTGTTAGGTCACCAACTGCAATCTTCTCTAACTATCCACTCCACTCACTAATCCACTAGTGGCCCCAATGTTTCTAATCTCTCTATAAACATCGGTAAATACATGAGGTCTTTCAATAATCCTTATTAGATCTCAAACTACTTGAGGATATTTCTTATCCAATATCTCTTTATATTGTACTCTTGGTAGCTAATGTAACAAATTGACTATGCATATGCTTGATAATACTAGTCCTTATTTGAGTCCACCACTTCTATATATGGTCTCCATATAATATCCTAGGACCTCAACTCATCTAAAGAACATTGATAATAGTTTGTATCTCCCAAATTTTCTTCCTAGCTCTCCCTCAATATCCAATAAACATATGGCTTGGTATCTTTGTGAATCTCGTGTACTCCCTCTAATTGTACCATTGTAATATGCTCACATTCCCACACCTTCAAAAATTTAAATGATACTAGGCTATGCCCACCTTTGTAAACTACCAAATGAAGACCCTAATATAACTATGTTAATATATAGGGTTCCCAAAATAAATCACTATACCCTCTAATATATCAACCATACAAACAACTACCGCCATTTGGAAGTATCACTCATTCTTGTCAAGTAGAAAAAAGTTTCTAACAAGATCCATTAGAAATAGAGGAAACTCCCCTACCAAATACCTACATGCATCTAAATCTAGGTCCAACCCCGTATTGGTATCACCCATCTTCCCACTAACCTTTCCATCAATTATAATGGTTGCATGTCTCTCCAATGTACCATCTTTACCCAAATCAAGATGTGTAGAATCCTCCATGCATCCCATATCATCACCATCATATCCCCCATTGGAAGATGGAACATGCACATTGTGAAGTGCCATTTCTTTACCAATGTTGTCAATATTAGCTTGTTTGTGTGAATATCTAACATGTGGCCATATGGTACAAACAAACTACCTCCAACAAACCCACTCTAAATCCTTGGACCTTCCATAAGCTCCATGACTATTGATATCCTTTCTCATGCAACCAAAGTTGATAGTTGCTCCTAGACTCATAAAAATATCAAAAATATTTTCTTCTCACTAATAGTGCAAATATTACACATAAAAACACAAACATCACAACCTTTACGTAAATATCTCACATAAGAGTCAAAATTCCTTTTTTTACAAAAAATATTACATTTAAACATAAACATGTTGGTCCCTCTCATAAAAATTCTTCACATTAGGATGCAAACATACCCATGCAAAAATATTGTGTTATATGGCATAAACACTGACTTTTCACATAAATACCATGGAATGAAAGTCTTTTGTGATGTTTGTGTTATCATGTATCTACACTATTAAATGTGTAATAAATACACCATTTTAACATCAAAAAATGAACTCACTGATGGTCAAATATTATCCCATTTCCAATACTCCTTGAATCACTCACTGTAGTGCCCATGTATTGGTACTTGCTCTATTTCACTCTTATGTCCACTTCACTCAAAGCTCTCAAATCACTCTTTGCAAGGGTGAAAAATATTTCGTTTACCCTCCATCCCCCATTTATTGACTTTTTCCCCTCATCTTCACCCCTTCTCTCCTTTATTTTCCTCCTTAGGACTTGGTTCTCCTTTCAAGACATAACTCGAATCTTGTAAAAAATTTCTACTCTCTTGATGGGAATCCCTAGATATTTTCTTTGAGTGACAAGAGAATCTTGCCACCAATTTTTCTTCATCAAGTACTGTATTTATTTTCTTTGAAATAATGCTTCTTCTTCTAGTCACCCTATTGATACCATCACAAAGGTGAGGACAATGTAGATGCAAAATTATTCTTCTATAATTTAACCTAACATAATTGATTTAATGATCAATCCTACAATGTTTGTTCGCTTATTAATTAAATAAATCACATTTATTTAATTAATTACACTAAAATTCTTCCATTACTAGTTAATTAAATACATGCATGCTTAATTAATTAAGTTAAAGAGCATTCCCCCTTTTCATCTCAAGTAAAATGTTTTTTAAAAATTCATCTCACCATAAGAGGCCAAAAATTAATCTTTTTCATCTTGACCCTCCATGCAAGATAAGATAATCATGGCCATCCACCACATGATTCAATCACTGCCATCTACTTGCACTCACCCCAAGCCTCCACTTATGTGCATCTCATAGCTCTATGCAAGTTAGGGTAATCCCCCATCAACTTTATTTCATCTTATACATCTACCTGCATCCATCTCATCCCTTCCTCACATGCTAATTCATCCTAACAATCTAATCCAAGATCTAATGTCAATTATCCATATCCTTGGCTAAAAATATATATAAGCCATCTCTCCCAAGGATATTTAACCACATGTTGAAAACCAAGTACATGCTAGCGCCATATTAGACAATCTCATTCTTGAGCAACCAATATTACATCCAAAATCTTTATCTCTCATGTTGAGCACATCCAAGACATCAAAGAGCTTGAGAGGAGTAAGATCCTTGTTTGTTCTTCATTGTTTATGCTCTTTCTACTCAATCAAAGGTGAGGGTATAATCTAGAATAGGAGTTTGTTTGCATGCATTTTCATTCTTTTATACTAGATTTTAGCTAGAATCACAAAATGTAAATGCACAATTGGGTGAAAATATTGAGTGACATGATTATAGTAGAAAAATATAACTACATTAAAAAATAATGATAGTTGGGTAAGAAAATAATGCAATATGTGAGCTTGATTTTTTGATGAAAAAGTCATATATTACAACCATGTTAAAGCACATAGACAAATCCTTACAAATATAGGTAGCTTGAGATCATGCCCCAAAGTGAAATTAGCAAAGTTAGGAGCAAAAAGTCGTGTGGCTTCAAAAAGAGGAAACAACCACAATGAAATGAATACAAAGCCCTACTAGGGAAATAATCATCAAATTACTAGTTCAACATAAAATAAAAGAGAAACAACAATAATTAAGTCATGAGGGAAACATCAACACTAGGGGTTCTCCTCATCAAAGTTATCCCACCCACCACCTAACAAATTACCACCATCCTCAATGCACTACTAGCTAGTAATAAAACATCATCTCCTTAGGTGGTTCTTTCTCCCAAGCCTAAACATTCTTCTATAACATTGTAAGCATAATCACTTTTAGATTACATCTATAATTGATAGCTCATTACCATTACTTTACAACTTAATATTAATTTATTGATATTAATAATTATCAACAATAATATTATGATTAATGATAATAATTTATTCATAATTTTATAAACATAATCACCGTTAAATTATATTTATTAATATAACCATTACTTTACAACGTAATACTAATTGTTAAGTTACATAAATATAAATTATATCCAACTCTCTTTAATACATTTATGCGTGGCTATGTAATATAACTCCATTCATATAAGCATGAATTTTAAATTGTGATGGGTTCCCTTCTCCCATTTGAGAATATGAATAAACAAGGAATAATTTTAAGACAATGGTACATATTTTCTATACAATAATTAAATAAGGAGAAACATTAAGAGTAAGGGTCTTCTAAGGAGTTGACTCTTTTGTTTTGATAATATTATATTGTATTTGTTTGGAAGTTTTTATGACTTCTCCTCTTTTTTATAATTTTATTTTATTTAATAAATAAAATAAAATAAAACAAGTTTAATGTATTGAAAAATATAACATAAAATATGTCAAGTCTTCCAATTTATTTTCAGACTTTTAATATATACAATAGGTTTTAAACAATATCTATTGATTGAAGAGATTAGAAGATCTAAAACAAAGATATCTATTGAGGCAGGGGAGTCGCCCATCTCTTCTTAAACGAACCAGGAAAGTAGCAGGGGCTCTCCTCATCAATGGGCGCTATGCCGATGGTCATATGCTTGGCGCCTACGCCACTGCTCCTTAGAGCTCCAAAAAAGGTGGGCCTCGCTACAATCACACTTGTCTCTGGTCCGCTTTCCGTGGCCGTGGGTCTGCCCTCCTCAACCTTCATCTGCAATTGAAGCTTAATCTCCATCATTCTGATAAGCCGGCGCAGGTTCTCTTCCTCCTGTCTACTGCCAGACTTGTGAGCCTTGAAGGAAATGGGAACTTCTACAGCACTGTTCTGCCCACTCTTGCAATTTTACAGGGTCTCCACATACGCAGTTCGAGCCCGGCAGAGCAGTTTTACTGGTAAGCGTACCAAATTCTTTGAGCATGCATTTCCTGCTCGAACCAGAACTTTCCAAACCCCCTTTCGCTTGGGCTTCTCCTTGGCTTTACCTATTTGTAAAAAGTTATTTACCAAATCTATTTTCATCTGTAAGTGAAAAAATTTCACTTCTGGGTCAAAACCCACTTACTCAGTTGTCATTTTACTTTGTAGGTGAAATCATTTTTACCAATATGCAAATATCCTCCTCACTGGCATTTGAAACAAGATTTTAATCATACATTTTAACATTCTGGAGGCTTCATTTTACATTGTAAACTGTTTGATAGTTGGTTGGTATCCACCTTCCTGTATACTTTGGTCTGCAATGATTTTCAAATATCTCTACTTCTTTGTAACTAATCCAGAAGAGAATTCATTGAGCATTTCAATCAACTAAAATGGTGCTTAATTATATTCTGCAATAGGGAGAAGGCACTTTTATTGTAGCCATTGCAAAAGAACTATGTGCAGGTCGTTTTTCATGACTATTGGGTGTTTTTAACCTCCCAGGAAACAAGAAAATGCATAAATGTTGCCAAAATTTCTTTCTAGGCATGAGAAATGCGTCATACATCTTTCTGAAGGTTGCAACAACATTTTTAGCCTGCAAATGCAGACAAAAATCTGCCCAAAGTCAAAAATCGTGAAAACATTTCATTTTCTGCTCCTTTCACAGTGAAAAACCATTTCAAATGCCCCTTCATGTGGCATAAACCGATTGCAGCACCCAACAAAGGTTTTGCAAGTTCAAAACAATGAAAGGACTTCCCAAAATGGTGCCCAAGAAGTTGCAAGTTGTTTTCATGTTGTCGGTAGCAAAAACCTTGAAGAATTTTACTAAAAACTGTAATGAGGCATTGGAAAAGTTTTAGGCATTCCTTTGCAAGTCAAAATAGTCATTTTACATCCTCAAACAGTTCCAAAATTCCCCACAAAGCACCTGCATGCCCAAGAAAACCTACCTCCTTGCTTCCCCGCACCCCCCGCAAGCATCCTTGGCGGCCTGCGAGATTGCGGGGAAACACTCGAGAGAACAAAACAAAACACTTTCTAAATGTTTTAAATATTTGCATATTGAAACATTAGGGAAAATATAAATTTTTAATTTCTCTTGTCGGCAAAATAGTGGAAATTCGTTGTGCACAAGTGGGAGATCCTGGAGCTGTAATTTTTTGCAAGCGGACCTACTTAATTAAATAAAGCATGAGTTTTTAATCAAATCTTTCCCAACCAACCAAAATTTTGTACCTCCTTTGTAAACAAGCCTATCATAGGTGTTTGCCATAGCGAAAAGACATTAAAATCATGCATCATTTGACTTTTAATTTTGATGAAATTGAAAATGGAGACGTTTGAGACCAAAATAGGAAATGGGTTTCCCTTATATTTTAACCCTGGAAGTATGAAAATGAATGGGAATACTACCATATGTTCCATAAAACTTTCTACCATACGGATTTGCATGAAGATATCTAAGTTGCAAAATTTTAATTGTCGAAGATGGGCTCTAGGGTAGATTTGACAAGAAGCAGACTTAACCTCTATCGCCAATTTGAAAGTGTGTGCCACCACATACTTCACTTGTTTTTCCCCCCTGATCATCCTTAATATATTTACTAAGGCCTAAGTCAATCAATGTGGCCCTAATAACACCTAGGTTGTATCCCTCTGCTATTGTAGCCTCTACACATCTACTTGTATTATATCCAACTACACCCACAACCAATCTATCTCACCCCACACTCTCACTAGGTACACCTAAAACCCATTTGTCTCTTCTTGGAACCTATCTCTCTTTTCTTATACCATCCCAAGTTAGACCTAGAGACTTCCCTTCTCTACTTGGAACCTATCTCTATCACTCTACAACTATGTTATCTCATTGTCCCTAGTAGTTATCCCTCACCAAAGGCTCTTAGTGTCTCCCCATATTCCTAATGGCCCCACATCTTATGGTATAGCTTCTCCTATACCTATATTGACCACTTGTACATCCACATCCATGACATCTCCTCTATGATTTCCCCTATGTCATCTCCCCCATCTCCCCCCTCACCTAAATCTCCTCTATCTACTACCACCATCTATACTCGCCTTCCCTTCCTCTTTTGATCATGTTGTAGTTAAAATTTCATCACTACCACTATCCCCTCCCAGAGATTTGTTTTTGTTGGCATCATAAGCCTCATAGGACTCAACTGATCCCACCATGCATCATACCCATCTACCACTCCTACATCCTCCTAAAGTTGCTAGGTCACCAATTGCAATCTTGCCTAACTATTCACTCCACTCACTAATCCACTAATGGTCCTAATTTTTCTAATCTCTCTATAAACATGGGTAAATACATGAGGTCTTTTGATAATCCTTATTAGATCTCAAACTACTTGATGAAATCACTTGTCCAATATCTTTCTATAATATACTCTTGGTAGCAAATAATGTAACAAATTGACTATGCATATGTCAAATAATACTAGTCCTCATTTCAGTCCACCACATCTATATATGGCCTCCATATAATATCCTAGGACCTCAACTCATCTAAAGCATGTTGATAATATTTTACATATCCCCCAAATGTTCTTCCCAACTCTCCCTCAACATCTACTATACATAAACATATGGCTTGTTATCTTTGGAATCTTTTGTACTCCCTCCAATTGTACCATTGTAATATGCTCACATTCCCACACCTTCAAAAATGTAAATGATACTAGGCTATGCCTACCTTTGTAAACTACCAAATGAAGGCCCTAATATAACTATGCTAATATGTAGGGTTCCCAAAAAAATTCACTATACCGTCCAATATATCAACCATATAAACAACTTCCGCCATTTGGAAGAATCACTCATTCTTGTCAGGTAGAAACAATTTTCTAACAAAATCCATTAGGAATAGAGGAAACTCCTCTACCAAATTCCTGCATGCATCTAAACCTAGGTCCAACCCTATAACAGTATGTCCCATCTTCCCACTAACCTCTCCATCAATTGCAATGGTTGCATATCTCTCCAATATACCATATTTACCCAAATCAAGATGTGTAGAATCCTCCACACATCCTATAGCATCACCATAATATCCCGCATTGGAAGATGGAACATGCACATTGTGAAGTGCCATTTCTTTACCAACGTTGTCAATATTAGCCTATTTGTGTGAATATCTAACATGTAGGCCACATGGTACAAAAAAAAAACCTCCAACAAATCCAACTCTAAATCCTTGAATCTTCCATAAGCTCCATGACTCTTGATATCCTTTTGTAGACACCTAAAAATGACTTAGGCCTACAAGCTTCATTTTTACCACTTTCGTCCTAGCATAATTAAGTCATTTAATTATGTCCTTGGTCCACATTCGACTATTGATTAAATAATTCATAATTATTTAATTAATTCATGTCATTTGTTCCCCATGATTATTAAATAAATAAATTTTATTTATTTATCTAATACATCATTAATTATCTAAGTCTTCCTTTAATTAAATAAATTTCTTAATTTATTTAATCCCCCTTTTGTCATTTATTTCTCCTTGTTTATTAAATAAATAAATGTTATTTATTTATCTAATACGTCATTAATTACCTAGGTCTTCCCTTAATTAAATAAATTTCTTAATTTATTTAATTCCCCTTTGTCATTTATTTCTTCTTGATTATTAAATAAATAAATTTTATTTATTTAATTATGTCACTAATTAGGTCCCCTTCTTTCTAAAATTAAATAGATTCTAATTTATTTAATTTTGTCCACTTTCTACTATAATTAAATAATTATTTTAATTATTTAATTATTCATTGGCCACTTCTCTCATAAATTAAATAAATTTTATTTATTTAATTTGGTCCACTCTCTTGAATTTTGAATTAAATCATCATTTAATTCAAAATAATTCTTTTGTCACATTCTCTATAATTAAATAATATCTTTATTATTTAATTATTCATTGGTCACCTAAATTAAATAATTTTATTATTTAATTTCTCCAGCAACCTCTTTGTCCGTGCCAATCTTATCTTCCAAATCAAATCTTATCTCTTGACATCTCATTTAATTTCAGCCCTTGATTGAATTATTTTTTTATTCAATCTCAACCCTTCATCTTTATCATTGCCCTAAATTTGACCTAACCCTACATTCACACTGCAACATTTAATCTTGACCATTGGTTATAGGGTATTTGTCATCTTCTCATCCTGGCCACACATTCAAAATTGCAGTTTTTATAAAATGGCAATTTTGTTCTTATTTGGCTCTCTCTCATGCTCATTCTGTCAACTTAGGCTATTATTATTTTTGCAGTCATTGTCATTTGCAGTCATTGTCATTTTAGTCTATTGTGAGGTCATTTCTTTTATACAAATCCTTCAACACTTGCATAGGGCTTTGTCATTAGTCTAGGTGCTCATTTGAAATATGAGGGCATATCTATTTACTGCAAGCTAGGAGGTGTAACAAAGGTGAAGCATGGAAAATGAAGACTTAGGGTAACTTTGTTCCTTTTTGTTTTCACATTTATTTCCTTTGTACTTTGTTACTTCAATGGATTTTTAATGTTATTGTGCTAACCCCTTTAACAAATCTGATTTTCCCTTGATTACACCTTTCTCATGTAAACAAAGTTTATAGTTTCTCTTGGACTCATAAAAATATCAAAAATATTTTTTGCTCACTAATAGTGAAAACAATTCACATAAAAGCACAAACACCACACCCTTTATGTAAATATCTCACATAAGACTCAAAAATCCTTTTTTACAAAAGAATTACTTTTAAAGCATAAACATGTTGACTTCTCATGAAAATTCTTCACATTAGGATGCAAACATAACCATGCAAAAATATTGTTGTATATGGCACAAACACTAGATGAATTTTCACATGAATACCTTTGTGATGTTTGTGTGTTATCATGTTTCTACCCTATTAAATGTGTAATAAATAGATCATTTTAATGTCAAAAACTTAACTCATTGATGGTCAAATATTGTCACATTTCCAATACCAAACCTACTCCCTATAGTTCCCATGTATTGGTACTTGCTCTATTTCACTCTTAGGTCAACTTCACTTAGAGTTCTCAACTCACTCTTTGCAAGGGTGAAAACATTTTTTTTACCCCGCATCCCCCATTTATTCACTTTTCCCCCCATCTTAACCCTTCTCTTCATTATCTTCTTCCTTAGAACTTGGTTCTCCTTTCAAGACAATTTGAATCTTGTAAAACTTTCCTACTCTTTTGAGGGGAATCCCCAACCCACTTTCTAACCATAGTTCTTTGAGCGGCTAGAGCATCTTGCCCCAATTTTTCCTTCATCAAGTGACTGTATTTATTTTCTTTGAAATGACACCACTTCTTCTAGTCAACCTATTGATACCATCTCAAAGGTGAGAACAATGTAGACACTTAAAATATTCTTCTATAATTTAACCTAACATAATTGATTTCACCATCAATCCTACAATGTTTCTTTTCTCATTAATCAAATAAATCATGTTTATTTAATTAATTACACTAAACTTCTTCCATCACTAGTTAATTAAATAAATACATGTTTAATTAATTAAGCTAAAGAACATTCTCCCTTTTCATCTCAAGTAAAATATTTTTAAGAAAATCATCTCACCATAAGAGGTCAAAAATCAAGCTTTTGCATCTTGACCCTCCATGCAAGCTAAGATAATAATGGTCATACACCACATGATTCAATCACTATCATCTACTTGCACTCACCCCAAGCCTCCACTTGTGTGCATCTCATAGCTCTATGTAAGATAGGGTAATCCCCCATCAACTTGATTTCATCTTATCCCTCTACTTCCATCCATCTCATCCCTTCCTCACATGCTAATTCATCATAACCATCTAATCCAAGATCTAATCTCTATTATTGATGCAAAGCATCTACCAAAAACCACAAACCATCAAGGGTACTTCTGACCCTATTCACAACTTGAGAAGATTAGTTAGCAAATCACCAAAAACTCACTATTCATTTCAACAAAATCCATCAAATTTACTTTCCTTCCACAAGGCTACCAAACATCAATTCACCAAATCAGGTACCAACTCACCATTGAACATCCTCATATTGATTGAAATCAAGCAAAATCCTAATTATAAACTTCTAAAATAGTCCATTCTTTCAACATGCACCAATTCACTCTTCAATGCAACTTACTACACAATGCAAGATGACAACAAACCATGCATTCTTACTTCCAAACTATCACCAAACTTCCAATACACTTCACTCATCATGCTTTAGATTGAAATAGACCAATAAGCCACTCACATAATACTGATCCACCAAACTCTTAATTCTTGTAGTCATAAACCCAAAACCCTAGTAGTATAGCAACATGACAAAAGTGGGTATACCAACCAATCCACATTGAATCTTCAAAAAACTAAGACATATTCTAAAACCCATTTTGATCTACTATAACATACCAAAATCTTAGATTAGGTTGTAATGAAAAATTCATGAGAATAATGGACTGTCTAGTGGAAAAGTGCCTTAATTAGGCCAAAAATTCAAAGCAAGTTCCTTCCAAGCAACTCCAAAATAACTCTTAACCCAAAACAATCTTCAATCAAGTTATGAAACTGCAAAATCAACAAACATTTTCCCACTTAAATCTTTCCATAAGCCACAATTAGCAAACCCTTATTTTAAGCTTACTGATGCTTCATATAAGGAGGGTTTCATGAAAGTAATCCTTCCTCATCTCCTGCCAATGTGATGATGCTTCTAACACCTTGAAATACACCTACACATACCATTTACACCATTTCAAAGCCTTTGCAAACACCATTTCCTCCAAACCTTGCACTTAGCCATCACTCTTGAACCCAAAAATCAATGCAAAATGAAGGGGCAACAACTTAACTTCATAAAAAACATAATCTTCAATATTCACACATTGCAAAGGACCTATACATACATTAAGAACCTTCTTCTAACCAATTTGAATGCATTTCAGAACATTTTCTAACTTTAATCATCAATTTTCATGGTGAAAACTTAGGAAATCTGAGTGGGCATCAACCATAACCTTGTGTTTTTGCTTCCCCTGCAGTTACACAAACACACTACACTAAACACGCCTTATAATAACCCATTCCACCGATCTAACAAACTTCCATTGGTGGAATGGCAGAATATACACTTAAAAGACTCTCAAAACCTTGTATTTGAGGGTTACAAACCAATCTAATAAAAATATGCTCTTATTCACCCTAAACCCGAGTAAAACTCTTCAAATCTTCACCAATAAGGTGCTAACACAAAGTTCTTAAGACTTCAAATTGAAAACAGAATCTCAGTATGTTGTAATAATAGTACAAAGCCTAAAAATTAGGATAAACGCTGTTATAGGGTACTTTTATTATTAGAATTGTTCAAGATACAAAATTTATGTCTTTCCCTCAACCTATTACAATGCTTTATAGAGGTTTACATCAGTTATGGAAACTTCCTTTTCCTCTTCAACCGACCCATCCTTTCATTTTCCCACAAAAGGCTTCATATTCTTACTCTTTTGCATTTTTCCCAATTTCCCAATTTTACAACTTTGCAATTTTTGCAAGTTTTGCCATTTCCACTATTTTGACCACCTAAAGACCTATAAATGACTCAATTACATTTGAAATGACCTTCATGTGACCTTGTTACATGGTTTTACATTTGAAAATTCAATTTTTACAAATTTTCCTATTGAAGACATTTAGTGAACAAGGTGCTCCTATACCATACAACTAGCCTACAAAACTTTCCAAGTCCCTTTGGAAACATGTATCATCCTTGAGTCTTGATACTTTCTTCAATCTTGTCTTGGACTACTTCTTCCTGCTTTACTCTCTGAATCTTGTACTTTCCTTTTTCATTGCCTTCAACTCTATCTTCATTTCCAACTTTTCTTGTTTCCACTTGTCTTTTGTCATCTCTCTTCTTTTCCTATCAATTTCACAATCATTATTCTCATTCAAAAGGACACAAGACTATCCTTTCATAGCTCTTAAATTTCCATTAACCTTTTCTCTCTCAAAGGACATAGGATTGTCCTTTTCACATTGCCTTTTTAAGCAAACATTTCCTCTTTTTTCACAATTCATCTTTGACCTTCTCCGACCAATCATATTTTCATCTACTCCCATCAGTGGAGTACTCTCAAACTGACTTTGACCTCTTGAAATGTTTGCAAACTCAAGTGCTTCTTCAGATAGGTAGCCATCTCCCTTATTGCCTCACCACACCAACTCAACAAATCATCCATCTTACCCAACAATAGATCCTGGAAGATGCCTCACTCTTTTTGCAGCTTCTACCCAACTTAATCTCCATTGGAGGATGGCGACCATAGACGTTTCCTTGTCTACCAACACACAACTCCCCAGAACTCTTCCTCTTTGCAGCTTCGATGGATCAAGCACCTGCAACTAACAACTCAACAACAACTCAAACCACTAGATCAACTAGCTCTGATACCAATTGATGTAGAGCATCTACCAAAAACCACAAACCATCAAGGGTACTTCTGACCCTATTCACAACTTGAGAAGATTAGTTAGCAAATCACCAAAAACTCACTATTCATTTCAACAAAATCCATCAAATTCACTTGCCTTCCACAAGGCTACCAAAAATCAATTCACCAAATCAAGTACCAAATCACCATTGAACATCCTCATATTGACTGAAATCAAGCAAAATCCTGATTAGAAACTTCTGAAACAATCCATTCTTTCAACATGCACCAATTCACTCTTCAATGCAACTTACTCCATAAGGAAAGATGATAAAAAACCATGCATTCTTACTTCCAAACTATCACCAGACTTCCAAGACACTTCACTCATCATGCTTTAGATTTAAATAGACCAATAAGCCACTCACATAACTTTGATCCACCAGACTCTTAATTCTTGCAATCATAAACCCAAAACCCTATTAGTATAACAACATGAAAAAAGTGGGTATACCAACCAATCCATATTGAATCTTCACAAAACCAAGACATATTCTGAAACCCATTTTTATCTACTATAACATATCAAAAGCTTAGATTAGGTTGTTATGAAAAATTCACCAAAATAATGGACTGTCCGCTAGAAAAGTGCCTCAATTAGGCCAAAAATTCAAAGCAAGTGCCTTCCAAGCAACTCCAAAATCACTCTTAACCCAAAATAGTCTTCAATCAGGTTATGAAACTACAAAATCAACAAAAAATTTCCCACTCAAAGCTTTCTGTAAGCCACAATTAGCAAACCCTTATTTTAAGATTACCAATGCTTCATATAAGGAAGGTTTCATGAAAGTAAGCCTTTCTCATCTCTTTCCAACATGTTGATACTTCTAACACCTTGAAATACACCCACACATACCATTTACACCATTTCCAAGCCTTTGCAAACACTGTTTCTTCCAAACCCTGCACTTAGCCATCACTCTTGAACCCAAAAATCAATGCAAAATGAAGGGGAAACAAATTAACTTCATACAAAACACAATATCCAATCTTCACACATTGCAAAGGACCTATATATACATTAAGAACCTTCTTCTAACCAATTTGAATGCATTTCAAAATATTTTCTAACTTAAATAATCAATTTTCATGGTGAAAACTCAGGAAATCTGAGTGGGAAACAACCTAAACCTTGTATTTTTGCTTCCCTTGTAGTTACAAAAAAGACACCTTATAATAATCCATTCCACCAATCTAACAAACTTCCATCTGTGGAGTGGTAGAATATACACTTAAAAGACTCTCAAACCCTTGTATTTGAGGGTTACAAACCAATTTAATAAAAATATTCTCTTATTCACCCTAAACCTGAGTAAAACTCTTCAAATCTTCACCAATAAGGTGCTAACACAAATTTCTTAAGACTTCAAATTGAAAACACAATCTTAGTATGTTGTAATAATAGTACAAAGCCTAGAAATTAGGATAAAACGATGCTACAGGGTACTTTTATTATTAGAATTGTTCAAGATACAAAAGTTCTACCTTTCCCTCGGCCTATTCCAATGCTTTAGAGAGTTTTACATCAATTATGGCAACTTCCTTTTCCTCTTCAACCGACCCATCCTTTCATTTTCCCACAAAAGACTCTTCATATTCTTACTTTTTTGCATTTTTCCCAATTTCCCAATTTTACGACTTTGTAATTTTTGGAAGTTTTGCATTTTTCACTATTTTGACCACCTAAAGACCTATAAATGACTCAATTACATTGGAAATGACCTTCACATGACCTTTTTACATGGCTTTACATTTGAAAATTCATTTTTTACAAATTTGCCTATTGATGACATTTAGTGAACAAGGTGCTCTTGCACCAATTATCTATATCCTTAGCTAAAAATCTATATAAGACATCTCTCCCAAGGATATTTAACCACACATATAAAATCAAGTACATGCCACAATATTAGACAATCTCATTCTTGAGAAACCAATATTACATCCAAAATCTCTCTCTCATCTTGAGCACATCCAAGACATCAAAGAGCTTGAGACCTGAGTAATATCCTTGTTTGTTCTTTATTTTTTGTGCTCTTTCTACTCAATCAAAGGTGAGGGTTTAATCTAGAATAGGAGTTTGTTAGCATGCATTTTCATTCTTTTATATTAGATTTTACCTTGAATCATAAAATGTAAATGTGCAATTGGGTGAAAATATTGATTGACATGATTATAGTAGAAAATATAATTGCATTAAAAAATAATAGTAGGGAAAGAAAATAATGCAATATGTCAGCATGATTTTTTGATGAAAAAGTCATATATTACAACCAAGTTAAAGCACATAGACAAATCCTTACAAATATAGGTGGCATGAGATCATGCCCCAAAGTGAAATTTGCAAAGTTGGAAGCAAAAAGTCACACGGCTTCAAAAAGAGGAAACAACCACAATGAAATGAATACAAAGCCCTACTAGGGAAATAATCATCAAATTACCAATTCAACATAAAAATAAAATAGAAACAACAATAATTAAGTTATAAGGGCAACATCAACACTAGGGGTTCTCCTCATCAAAGTTATCCCACCCACCACCTAACAAATTACCACCATCCTCAATGCATTACTAGATAGTAATAAAACATTGTCTCCTTAGGTTCTTCTTTCTCCTAAGCCTAAACATTCCTCTATAACATTGTGAGCATAATCACTTTTAAATCACATCTATAATTGATAGCTCATTATCATTACTTTACAACTTAATATTAATTTATTGATAATAACAATTATCAATAATAATATTATGATTAATGATAATAATTTATTCATAATTTTATAAACATAATCACTGTTAAATTATATTTATTAACACAACCATTACTTTGCAACTTAATACTAATTGTTAAGCTACATAAATATAAATTATATCCAATTCTCTTTAATACATTTATGTGTGGCTATGTAATATAACTCCATTCATATAAACATAAATTTTAAATTGTGAGAGGGTTCACTTCTCCCATTTCGGAATATGAATAAACAAGGAATAATTTTAAGACAATAGTACACATTTTCTATACGATAATTAAACAATGAGAAACATTAAGAGCAAGGGTCTTCTAAGGAGTTGACCCTCTTGTTTTGATAATATTATATTCTATTTCTTTGAAAAATTTCATCATTTCTCATCTCTTTTATAATTTAACTTTGTTCAATAAATAAAATAAAATAAAATAAGTTTAATGTATCGAAAAATGTAAGATAAAAGATGTCAAGTCTTTCGATGCATCTTCTAACTTTTAACGTATACAATAAGTTTAATCTATAAAAAAATATAAGATAAAAGATGTAAAGTCTTCCAACTCATTTTCTAACTTTTAACGTATATAATAAGTTTAATCTATAAAAAAATATAAGATAAAAGATGTAAAGTCTTCCAACTCATTTTCTAACTTTTAATGTATACAATAAGTTTAATCTATAGAAAAATATAAGATAAAATATATAATGTCTTCCAGTTCATTTTCTAACTTTTAACGTATACAATAAGTTTTAAACAATATATATTGATTGAAGAGATTATAAAAATTAAAACAAAGATAAATAATCATTGATTTAGTGGAAAAAATCTTTACATTCATCTATAAGTTACTTAAACTATGTAAAAAATTATTTACAGTAGTATCCTTTGTAACTAGAGGTGCAACTAATAATAGTATATTAAAAAAGTTACAAAACTTTTTTCTCTATACATTGAAGAAAATTAATGAGAAGGGTTTTAAAAATCACGAGGCTCTAAAAAGGAAAAGGGCTTAAATAACTGGTTGGTTGTAATCAATATGGCAACTCTTTAAACAAGGCAAAGGAAACGTAGTGAAAAACTTTTTTCTCTCTATACATCGAAAAAAATTAACATGAAGGGTTTACAAAACCAAAATGTAATAAAAACTTAGCTTAAATAATTGATAAGTTATAATCAACGTGAGACTCTCTGCCAAGAAAAGGTGCAATCAATGATATTATATTAAAAAAGTTACAAAACTTTTTTTCTCTATACATTGAAGAAAATTAATGAGAAGGGTTTTAAAAATCACGAGGCTCTAAAAAGGAAAAGGGCTTAAATAACTGGTTGGTTGTAATCAATATGGCAACTCTTTAAACAAGGCAAAGGAAACATAGTGAAAAACTTTTCTCTCTGTATACACGGAATAAAATTAACAGGAAGGGTTTACAAAACCAGCATGTTGTAATAAAAACTTAGCTTAAATAACTGATAAGTTATAATCAACATGAGACTCTTTGCGAGAAAAGGTGCAATCAATGATATTATATTAAAAAAGTTACAAAACTTTTTTTCTCTATACATTGAAGAAAATTAATGAGAAGGGTTTTAAAAATCAGGGGGCTCTAAAAAGGAAAAGGGCTTAAATAACTGGTTGGTTGTAATCAATATGGCAATTCTTTAAACAAGGCAAAGGAAATGTAGTGAAAAACTTTTTTCTCTCTATACATTGAAGAAATTAACAGGAAGGGTTTACAAAACCAGAATGTTGTAATAAAAACTTAGCTTAAATAACTGATAAGTTATAATCAACATGAAACTCTTCGCAAAGAAAAAGTAGCACAAGTTCTTGTGGCAAAGTCTGGATCTGGTAAAGACAAGGCCACGCCAAATCTAGAGAACTCTCAAAGAGACTTAAACAACACACTCTAAGATTTGACTTGCTTATGTGGCTGAATGGGTATTTCCACAGCTACCGCTGCGAGGCAGGGGAGTCGCCCATCTCTTCTTAAACGAACCGGGAAAGTAGCAGGGGCTCTCCTCATCAATAGGGGCTATGCCGATGGTCATATGCTTGGCGCCTACGCTACTGCTCCTCAGAGCTCCAAAAAAGGTGGGCCTCGCTACAATCACACTTGTCTCTGGTCCGCTTTCCGTGGCCGTGGGTCCGCCCTCCTCAACCTTCATCTGCAATTGAAGCTTAATCTCCGTCATTCTGATAAGCCGGCGCAGGTTCTCTTCCTCCCGTCTACTGCCGGACCTGTGAGCCTTGAAGGAAATGGGAACTTCTACAGCACTGTCCTGCCCACTCTTGCAATTCAACAGGGTCTCTACACACGCATTTCGAGCCCTGCAGAGCAGTTTTACTGGTAAGAGCACCAAATTCTTTGAGCATGCATTTCCTGCTCGAACCAGAACTTTCCAAACCCCCTTTCGCTTGGGCTTCTCCTTGGCTTTACCTTCATTGCCGTTTTGCTCACGACAATCCATTTTTAGGGATTTAACCGAGCTCTAAAACCTGCAAACAGGAGTTGTTGGTTTGAGACGGAATACAGAATGAGAATTGTAATTTAAGGAGAAAAGTTGTCGTAACAGAGAAGGTCGCTTGACTTGCTCCCACCGTGGTGTTTACTCCATAATGTCTGGCTTGGAAGGGCGCTGTGGAATAAGATCATGCCGGTCATCTTCATTGCAAAAGAAAAATCTAAGTCCAGTCAATATGCGCGTTGTCCGGGGTAATCGAAAATGATACATTTGACGTTTTTTGTTTTATGGACTGTCGTACAGTCGACTGGTGCTGTGGGTTATACATATGGTGTGACTCCATTGGAAGCCTTTTGTACGTTTTTTATTTCTTCTTCCATGATAGAGATTTTTTTTTCTTGGAAGAGAACTTCCGAGATCGGGGAAATTTCCGTCAGTCAAAAAGTTTGAAGTTTACAGTTTCTTTTTGTTCTGTCGTAGACGACTGAGTTTGGTGTAAGAGTCGCTGATACTGAACCAGAGTAGGTACATACAAAGTCTTTTTGTTTCTTGTTTTGTGTGGTTCAATTAGTTGAGTACAATTGGCTAGGGTGATGGTATGTTTCTTGATTGTGCCATCCATCAAGGTTCAAATCTTTATTAAATATGATAAGGTCATGATTGTGTCTCGGATGACTTTGATCGAATGGATATCATTTAGTTCTTGACTCTCGGTCAAAGAGGTATTTTCATATGCTTGTGCTCTTGCATGAGATAGGAAAACAAACTTGGGATGATATAAAATCCTACAAAAAATCATCTGTCTATGGTAAACTTTCCTAAAATCTTAGGCCACAAACAAATTACCATCACCTTATGACCACACCTTATGGCCACACAATTCCCGTTGATAGAATTGGAAGGTATTTATGAATATTTTAGGAGATTATAAAAGATGAGGGCAGTTTGTCATTAGTATAAATTTAATGATACATGTAATTCAAAATATATAAGAGGGAGGTATTAATGATAAGAGAGATTTTTAAGAGATGGGATGACTCGTTATTACTATAAACTTAAGGACATGGATACCCTTATGACCACACAATTCTTATTGATGAGATTGGAAGTTATTAATGAATGTATTAAAGGAAGATTTCCAATCTTGTTGATGGGATTGGAAGGTATTAATGAATGTTTCAAAAGGACATTTTCAAAAGAGATGGGGATGTTTTTTATTAGAATAAATTTTAAGGAAATTTACACATCTAAATATAGAAGAGGAATATATTAATGATGAGGGAGATTTTTAAGAGATGGGGACGGTTTGTCATTAGTATACACTTAGGACATGGAAATATTTAAAATAATTGAGAAATTCCCACTCACTTATGAATTATTCACTATATGCCAACCCTTTGGTGTATGGTCACTAATAGGCATGTATAGTGGTTTAAATGAAAATTATGGACCATCTTGTAGGTTATTATTCTCATAGGACTATGTCTTTTGAGTGACTACCCTTATATGTTTTAGCAAAACCTTGTCACATTTGATACCACTTTCCATTAGTGACTATCTTATAGATTGCCCCCTCATGGACTATCCTTTCATGGCATATACTGTAAAATTCTATGAGTTTGGAAATAATCCTATCACCATGAAATGCCATTGTGGATCATTCACTAAACACGACCTTTAATAACTAGAAATTTTATCACCCACATACCATAAGCTTTTATATGTGTCAAAGAACTTGTAAGTTCCTCTCTATGTCCCTTTCTCAATAGTTCCTATGAGTGTGTATCAAAAACCTATAAATTGCATTTGATGGTATTATTTTTACTATCTTAGACTTGTTTATCTTTCAGATTTCTCAAGTCCGCATCTTTGTAGGCTTTACTACTTTATATACTGAATTGGAGTAGGTATATACAAAGTATTTTTATTTCTTTTTTCTAGAAAAATGTCTTTTATTAAAGGGTTGTGGTTTAATTAGTTGGTACAAATTATGAAAGTGATGGTGTTGCAGATCATTGTAGTGTTTTCATTGATGTCAATAGGGAGATTGTTGCATGATGTTATTAGTGTTGTCATTGATGTCAACCTATGTCAACCTCAAGTGTGGTGTTGAACAAGTGTTGAAGGTGAGGAGATTGTTGGTGTTGTAGATGGGGAGATTGTTGCAATCTCTAGTGTGGTCATGTTGAGAATGATTTGTCGTGTTGAAAAGGTGTTGTTGATGCATCTGGTTCACTTGGTTTCCAAGTGCTTTTGAGAAAATTAATATAAAGTGTGTGCAAGGTGATAGAGGTGTGTTTTGTGTTGTGCTCCACATTTCTTCTTGGTTGAAGATATGTTTTTTCGGTTTGGATGTGATGTTCATAGGTGTTTATAGGTGTTATATCCAAAGTTTTAGGTTCTTGATCTTGTGGCAGTGGAAGTTGTGTTTGACAATGTATTAGACTATAAAGAAGGTTGTCCTGGAGAAATGGAATTGCTCCACATTTCTCCACAATGTTGTTTCTTGTCTAATGGATTTGGGAATGTGTTTATACTACTTGTATCTACCTTCCCTTGGAGTTTTGAGTATTCAATTTTTCTGCAAGCTTGGATTCATAAGTTGTGTTCTATGGCAATGTGTTTGGTGGCACAAAATGGATGTGTTATTTAGTTTCAATTGGTTTTGATAGTGTTGCTAAATTTTTTGATGGTGTTGGAATATTTTGGGATGTTGTGGAGTGTTTCTATATGGTTCACATGTTGTTTTTGGACCTGGAGAGGCACGTATGTGGTTTCTTATTAGTGTTAGTGCAGGTTTGGATGACCTGGTGTGCTAGCGCTAATTGTGAAGGTTGTTTGTTATTTGTAGAAGTGTAGTGAAGCATTTCAATGTATATTTGGGTCCTATTTAACCATTTGTGTGGTATACCTTCACTTATTTCCACCATGGAAGTGTTTGGTGTTGACCTATTTGTTGGTTACACATTTGAGGTGCATACATTTCATTGAGGATGACCTAAACAAGATTGTTTGAGGCCATGGAGGATATATAAGAATGGTTAATTGTTGGAGATGTTGCAATATGTGTGTGATGATGTGAATGTTATCAAACATGGTGATCTGAGTGTGAGCTTAAATTCCTAAGGCTACTAGATGCAGTGAGCAAAAGGTGTCTACATTTTCAATGTGCCTGAAGTTGTTGGAGGCAATGAGCCAAAGGTTGCAGATGGTATAGTGTTGTTTTGGTGGATCTTCTTCCTATTGCTCTGAGTTAGTGAACCTCCTTGTAATTGTCTTCTTCTATTCTTCTTTCTTTCGGACAGTGATTCCTTTGGGCAATGACCCTTTCTTCTCTTTCGACAGTGAGCCCTTATGGAAGTGAACCTACCGTATTTGGTAATTTTATTCATATATATGTAAGTTAATCCTCACCATGGATTTTCCCTAATTAGGGTTTTCCACGTAAATTTGGTGTTCTCTTGTGTATGGTTGTGGTTGTGTTGATGTTTCATATGTTTACTTTTTGACAATGCTTAATGCAAGTTTGATGATTTTAATGTACAACTGATTCACCCCCCTCTCAATTGTCCTATGTGTCTAACAATTGGTATTAGAGTTGTGGTTCCTTGGAATAAGCTTAATTTCTTGAGGTAGATTTGATGGTTCACAAGAATGGTGTTAAGGTCCCTATGCTCGATGGAACAAACTATCCTTTCCGGAAAGCTAGGATGGAAACCTTGTTTTATTAGGGTTTGGTGTATGGAAATCAGTGGAGAATGGATATACTATTCTTGCTATTGCTTTGACAAGTGATGATGAGATAAAGGACTATGAGAATAATGGAAAATAAATGAATGTTATCTTGAGTGGGAGTTCTCTAATTAAAAACTTGTGAAGGTGATAAGCCTCAAAACTACTAAAATATCTAGACAAAGTTACAAAAAAATTATGAAGGAGATGATAAGATTAAGCAAGCAAAGATGTAGAATTTCAAAGCCAAATTTGAAACCCTAAGGATGTCAAAAGATGAAGACATTGCAGCCTACATGCTCTAAGTGGATGAAATCATCAATGCCATCAATGGTCTTGGTGGAAAGCTCAAGGAAATTGAAGTTGTGGAAAAGGTATTGATGACTCTTCCTAAATTTTATAGTGCTAAAGTTTCTGCTATTGAGGAAGCTAAGAATTTGGATCAATACACTAGAGATCAAATGTTTGGTGCTTTAACAACTTTTGAATTGAGATATTTTGAGAAAGATGCTCTATGGAAAGAAACCGCTTTTAAATTCAACAAGAAAGAGGGGAATGATGAATTTAATTCAAATGATCTTGATGAGGTGAAAGTAAATTTTGTAAGGAGATTGAAAAAGGGCACTGGAAAATACAAAGTTAAGTTACCCTAAATTAAATGTTTCAATTTTAGAAAGATAGGTCATTATGCTTCTAAATTTCTAGTCAAAGTATCAAATGACAAACATAAAGATCATAAAGGTAAATCTATCAAGAATATTTATTATGTTAAAGAAGATAGTGTTGTATCTGATGATGAGGAATCAGACTATCAAGATGATGGAAGTGATGAATGCTTTTTCATGCTTTAAATCTTGGAACTAATTCTACTAATCCTAAAAAATGTGTGAAGGAAAGTACTCCAAAAATAGGTCATTGTATTGAAGGAACTATGTTGACTACTTTTCATGCAAAAGAGGAGAGACACTACTGGATAATTGATAGTGGATGCTCAAATCATATGATAGGTGATAAGAGTAAATTTTTTAAGCTTGAAAAGTATGATGGTGGTCTTGTTAAGTTTGGTGATGATACATTTGCTAAGATCTATGGAAAAGGTTCAATTAGTTTTGATGGAAAGCATAAAATAGATGATGTTATGTATGTCAAGGGTCTCTGACATAATCTTCTCAGTGTAGGACAATTGTGTAGTAGAGGATACAATTTGGTGTTTTAGGATGATGGTTGTCAAATAAAAAAAGGTAGCTTTGGAACTTTGGTTACAATAGGAAAAAGGACTAAAGGAAATGTTTATTAGCTCAAAGGTGGTGGTGTTAAGTGCTTTATGTCTCAAATCAATGAAATTTAGTTATCTCATAGAAGAATGGGCACATCAATTTTGATAGCCTAGTGAAGATCAATTCTACTGATGCTATGAGAGATATGCCAAGGATTACAAAGCATAACAATGCAATTTGCAAGGAGTGTCAATTTAGAAAGTAGACTAAGAAGAGGTTCAAAACTAAAGAATATTCTGTCACAGGACCTTTGGAGTTGGTGCATACAAACCTATGTAGACCTACTAAAACAAGAAGCTCTCAATGTGACAAGTATTTTATGTTATTGATAGATGATTTCTCTAGAATGACTTGCGTAGCATTTCTCAAAGAAAAATCAGAAGCTCTAGATAAGTTTAAAGTATTTAAATCTATGGTTGAGAATGAAATGGATTTGAAAATAAAGTACTTAAGGTCTAAAAGAGGTGGTGAGTTCACCTCCAATGAGTTTAATAGTTTTTGTGAGGATCATGATTTAAAGAGACATTTATCAGCTCCTACAAATCCTCAACAGAATGGAGTTGTGGAGAGGAAGAATCGGTCAGTTCAAGAAGAAACAAGAACCATGATGAAGGAAGTAAATCTACCGAATGTCTAATAGAGAGAAGCTATTCATACTCCAATGTACATTCTTAGCATAGGACAAGCAAGAGTGAACAGTTCAAAGACCCCATATGAACTATGATATGAAATATCTCCTACTGTGAAATATTTAAGTTTTTGGAAGTAAATGTTAGGGTGAAGAGAACTTAGGAAAGTTTGATGCAAGATCAGATGAAGGAATATTTCTTGGATATTCTACAAAGAGCAAGGTGTACAAATGCTATAACAAAAGGTTGAAGAAGATAGTTGAAAGTGAAAGTGTCAAAAACGATGAAGAATCACATTAGAGATCTATGTTGATAGAAGGATATGAATTTGATGAATCCCCTTGTAGAGAAGATGAAGAAGAAGAAGAAAAATAAAAAGAGATGATAGTGGAAGAGGAAGAAGCTTCAAAAAAGAATCCTAAGACTCCTAAGTATGTGCAGAAGAATAATTTTGAAGATCAAATCATTAGAGATAAGAGCAAATGAGTGTTGACAAGAAGAAGAGTTGATATGAAAAAGGAACAGGTAAAATTTTGTTTAATTTTTGAAGTAGAACCTAAAATTGTAATTGAAGCATGCAAGGATGAGAGTTGGATCAAAGCTATGGAAGAATAACTGAGGCAATTGAGAAAAATCGGACATGGGAATTGGTCCCAAGACCAGCAGACAAGAATGTGATAGGAAATAGATGGTTTTTCATGAAAAAATTGAATGAGGATGGAAAATTTGTTAGAAACAAGGCTAGACTTGTTGTAATGGCTACTCACAAATGGAAGGAATATATTTTGAAGAAAATTTTTCTCTGATGGCGAGAATGGAAGCCATTAGGATGTTTTTGGCTTTTGCAGCACATAAAGACTTCAAGGTATATCATATGGATGTCAAGTTTGCATTTTTGAATGGTGAGTTAGAAGAAGAGGTTTACATTGAACAACCAAAAGGTTTTCAATTTTTATGAGATGCTAATATGGTTTACTGGTTGAAGAAAGCATTATATGGACTCAAACAGGCCTAGAGCTTGGTATGCAAGACTGGATAGATACTTGTTGCAATAGGGATTCAAAAAGGGTAATGCAGATAGTAACCTTTACTTCAAGGTTGAGGAAGATCAAATCCTGATTGTAGTAGTGTATATTGATGGCATAATATTTGGAAGAAATGAAGGAATGTGTAAGAAGTTTGCAAAGGAGATGAAAAATGAGTTTGAGATGTTTATATTTGGGGAGATGAATTTCTTCCTTGGGCTACAAATCATTCAATCAAATAAAGGTATATTCATTTCAAAATAAAAGTATGTTAAGGAAATTTTAAAGAAGTTTGGAATGGAGGACTCTCAACCAATATGTACTCCCATGGTTACTAGTTGCAAGTTGAGAAAATATGATGAATCTTCTAAGACAAATCAGAGTAAGTATAGATCAATGATTGGTAAATTGCTATATCTAACTGCTACTAGATTGGATATCATGCATGCAGTATGTCTTGTAGCAAGACTTTAAGAAGATCCTAGAAAATCACATGTGGCAGCAGTAAAAAGGATATTCAAATACTTGAAGGGAACTCTGTACTTTGGTATATGGTACCCTAGGGATACTAATTTCTCCTTGAATACTTATACAAATGTAGATTAGGCAGGTTGTATAGATGAATGAAGAATTACAAGTGGAGGCACTTTCTTTCTTGGAAGAAAATTGGTTTCTTGGTTGAGTAAGAAGCGGGATTCAGTGTCATATCTACAACACAAGAAAAATATATTGCAGCAGCATCTTGTTGCACATAGGTTTTGTGGATGAAGTAAACATTGAAGGATATCAGAGTATCATACAATGAACCTATTCATATCTTTTGTGATAATACAAGTGCTATTAACATTTCAAAAAATCTAGTAATGCATTCAAGGACAAAACATATCTCTATCTGGTATCACTTTCTAAGAGAGAAAGTTGCAAAGAATGAAGTGAAGTTGGAATATGTGCCTACAAAATATCAAATAGATGACATTTTCACAAAGGCTCTTCTAAAAGATACATTTGAGTATCTCTGACAAAAGCGAGGGATTATTGCCTCTCCTTTCAACTAGATGCATGAGTTGGTACATTTGTCCAAGTGAGCATATCAAGATACATTCTTGGTCCTAGACTGATGAAGGCTACCTCTCAGGGGGAGTAGGTTGTAGTGTCTTTGGTTGGTGCAATTAGTGGGAGCATATCTTGTGTCCCTAAGGAGGAGAGAGTGGTGGAGAGAGTTTTGTAGAGAGAAAGTAAGTTGTAGGTGTTGGGAGAGTGAAGTAGCAAGTTGTAGGTGTTTCTTGAAGAGAATTATGCATGTGTTGTCCTTTATCATTGTTTTCAAAAGGGGAGAGTGAAGTATGAAAAACACAAGGAAAGAATTGTAAGAAAAAGGGGGAGAGAAAAGTTTGAAAAACATGGATAAAGAGAGAATTCTGAAATGTAAGAAGTGTTCTAGTGAGGGGGAGTGTTTCTTGAGTACTTCTTGATGCAGGGTTTCCTTTTGTGAGATAGTGTTGCCATTGCAAGGTTGCTTTTATTGTTGATGATTTTCAAATTGGTGTTTCAATCAATGACAAATGGGGAGGCTGTTGGACATTATTGTAGTGTTTTCATTGATGTCAATAGGGAGATTGTTGCACTATGTTGTCAGTAGTGTTGTCATTGATGTCAACCTATGTTAATCTCTAGTGTGGTGTTGAGAAAGTGTTGAAGATGAGGATATTGTTGGTGTTGAAGATGAGGATATTGTTGGTGTTGTAGATGGGGAGATTATTGCAATCTCTAGTGTGGTCATGTTGAGAAGGATTTGTGGTGTTGAGTAGGTGTTGCTGATGTAGTTGGTTCACTTGATTTCCAATTGCTTTTGAGAAAATTAATATAAAGAGTGTGTAAGGTGACATAGGTGTGTTTTGTGTTGTGATATGCATTTATTTTTGGTTGAAGATATGCTTGTGTGGTTTGGATGTGATGTTTAGAGGTGTTTAGAGGTGTTATATCTAGATTTTTAGGTTTTGGATTGTGCAACAGTGGAAGCTGTGTTTGACAGTGTGTTGGAATGTGAAGAAGGTTTTCCAGAAGAAATGGAATTGCTCTGCATTTCTCCACATTGTTGTTTCCTATCTTACGAATTTGGGAATGTGTTTATACTACTTGTATCTACCTTCCCTTAGAGGAAATGTGGATGGATGTCAAATTTGTTGAGGAAAAGGGGAAGTTGCAGTAGTGAGGCTTGAGGAGATCCTTGTGCAAAAGGATGGAAAAGAGGAGAATGAACTAGAGAGCATGCATTATTGAAGGCATGAAAAAGGAAAGAAAATGAAAAATTACATCAGTGTTTGAGAAGAAAGAAGTTATAAACCTTGAAGATGGGAATTTTTTTGCAATAGTGGTGATTTATTTGGAGGACATGAAGAGGATGGTGGTGATAAATGGTGAAGAAAAAGTTGTTGTAATTGAAAGTGAGAGGGGAAAAATTATAGTCGTGGGAAGAAGAGGTAAATTTTTATTTTCCTAAATATTCCAATTATAATATATGATGATTTGCATCAACTCAATTTAAAGAGAGAAAGG
>VDFB02270651.1:344724150-344737583 GCA_007258455.2 Sequoia sempervirens | reverse complement strand
AACTAATCTAAATTAATAAAATTAAAAATATAATCTAAAAAAAATTATAATCTAAATTAATAATTCTAATTTAAATTAATAAAGTTAAAAAATCTAAAGTAAAAAAATCTAATTTAAATTAACAAAGTTAAAGAATCTACTTTAAATTAACAAAGTTTAAAAAAAATCTAATTTGAATTTTAGAAACTAATTTAAAAATCTACCTCCATGATGAAAAATCTTCAAATTTGATTTTTGAAAAATCTGTTTATACTGAGTAAACAAAAACATAAACCCAAAAAAATTTTGAAGCAAAAAATAAAACCCAGAAATCGTTTTTTGATCCAGCAAGTAGAAGATGAAAAAATAATTTTTTAAAACCTTTAGCCATGTGAAAAAAATGACACGCGATGGTTTTTGTACAACTATTTTCTTCAGATCTGTGAAAGAAATCAAAAAACTGAAAGATACCCAGATCAGATTTCGACCCTATCTACAAGACCTAGAAATCGTTTTTCCTACAACTAAGTGGAAGCTGGATTTATGAAGCAAAACTAAAAACTAAATTAAAAACTAAACTAAATTAAAAACTAAAAATTAAAAACGATGGGCGCCAAAATGTATAATTGAAAATATGTTATACTTCTGTGAATCCTTGCATGCAAGGATACTCAATAATGAGTCCTTGCAAATCAATTCACAGCTCTTTATCCGAGAAGAGCAGAGATTGATATTGTGGCCCTCAGATTGACCCAGTTACCCCTGCAATACAGTCTGAGAACGAGAGATTCAAATAGGAGAAGCAAGAATGCCAATCTCCATGAATCCTGTTCTTGCAATGCAACAATGAAAACTAATCTAAATGACTGTAAAATGCAATAAACAAAACTAATTTATTGAAATCAAAATTGATCTACATGCAATGCCATAAATGAATTACTTTGCAAATTAATCTACTATGAAGATTAAGCTAAAATGTAATATTAAACTATATGCTCTAAAAACTAAGCATGCTTATAAATCAAACTAATGTGTAATCTCAAATGATAAAATTCAAGAAAATTTGTAGCATAAGTCCCATGTAAAAATTGCGATTCCTCCTGAAATGAGAATGGAGGGCTCATTTTATAAAGTAAAAAGTGGAACTAAAGGCAAATCAAGCCGAGATGGGATAAATAGAAAAATAGAAACAAATCCCTTGGATTGGAATTTTTAGTTTATTTCCTTTTCACCGATTTGTTTCGCTTTTCATCACAGTGATAATTGAGAGGATATTTCATTTATTTAATTTTAATTTAAGATGATAATATCTCTTTAATAAAATAAAATAAGATTATGTAATTTAGAAATGAATATTAATAAAATAAATAAAATTATTTAATTAAAAATAGATTTAATTAAATAGCATCATTTTATTTAAGTAATATTAACTTCAATTAAATAACATTATTTTATTTAAAAGGGATTTATTTCTTTGATTAAATAAAATTAATGAAGCATTCAAACCTTAGGGAAAATTGAAACATTTGAAATAGTTATGAATTGATTAAGAAATTTGATTTGAAAATGCGACAATCATTGATTCAGAAAGTTGATGTTGACAAATAAAATAAATGGGGCCCAAAGTCTAGGTGACCATTTTAGGTTGCATACAGAAGTATCTTCTTTTAGCTCTGTTTAATCCTAATGGGCACTCACCAGTTTGTAGAAATTGAGTCATATCTTGAACCCAATTAGTTATCCCCATAGGCACATCATCTTGAGCATTCTGAAACTCATTTGTATTGGCAAACACAACATCCTTTTGTACTTCAGTTTTATTGCTTGACCCTATGGCAAGCTGCTCAAAAAAACCTTTACCTCTAACTAGTTTGGAAATCTTAATATCTACATCATACTCCATGACCTTGGTGATCCACCCTACTCTTTTTTCATTCAGATCTTTGTGCAACAGAAATTCCTTCACACTTGAGTGTGCTACTAGAATATGAATCTTATTATTTGAGATTAAGGGTTTGAATTTCTTTAAGCTTCTGATCATGGAGAGAACATGCTTCTCAACAAAAGTATACCTCTCTTCGTAATCAGCAAGTACTTGACTGAAGAAGGCTATTGGTTGTTCTAAGTTATCACTATTTTTCTGTACCAACATAGCAAAAATTGAACCAGTGCTGCCAAAATCATATAAAAAAAAGTCTTTAGCAAAATCTAGATTTGCCAATGTTGGGGCAGATGCTAGAGCTTCCTTGACTTCTTCAAAACTACGCCTTGCCTCCTTTGTCCAACTAAAAACTGCGTTCTTTTTTAGCATGGTAGTCAAAGGCTATAGCAAATTTGCAACATCAAGGATGAATCTTTTCAAAAAGTTGATTTGGCCCAAAAAGCTCTACAGACCCTTCTTGTGATTTGGCAATGGCAACTCAAGAATGGCTCTGACTCTTTCAGGGTCAATAGTAATTCCTTGCTTTGACACTATGTGTCCTGATAATTTCCCTTCATGGACAACAAAGATGCTCTTTTTTGGATTGAGAGAGATACCAAACTCTCTGCATTTTTCAAAAACTTGCCTAAGGTGTGACAAATGTTCATCAGCATTCTTAGAATAGATTGTAATATCATCTAAATAAATCAACATAATCTTGTTGATCAAACTTTGAAACGCCATGTACATGGCCCTCTAAAACGTGGCACCAGAATTGGATAGACCAAAAGGCATCCTTTTGTATGCCATGGTGCCCCACTTAGTTATGAAAGTGGTTTTGAACTGATCCTTCTCTTTAACCAACACTTGATTATAGCCCGAAAAACCATCCAACAAGGAAAATATTTCAGAACCAGCAACTACTTGTAATATTTGTTCCATGGAGGGCAGCGGGTAGTGGTCTTTTAAGGATGATCTGTTAAGGTCCCTAAAGTCTACACAGAGTCTTATCTCACCACTTTTCTTCCTAACCCGCACAAGGTTAGAAACCCATGAGGTGTGTTTAATTGGAAAGATAATACCCCCCTCAACCAATCTGGTCAATTCTTTAATCATTAAGGGCTCAAGCTTAGGATTCAAGGGCCTTTGTTTCTGTCTTACTGGCTTAGCATTAGGTTCTAACTCAATTGTGTGCTAGGAAATATGGGGATTGAAACCTTTCAAATCTGAGTACTCCCAAGCAAAGACATCATGAAACTCTTGGCATAAGGCAATAAAATCTTGCTTATCTTCATGTGAACAAATTTTTCCTATCTTAAGAAGCTTACCTTTGAAAATATCCAGTTCTTCATAATGTTCTTGTTTGACTTGCAAGCTAGCTTTACCCTTTCTAAGCTGATCATCAGTGCTGAAAATTGACTCTAAGGTAACAAGACCCTTGGGTAACTTATTTGTCTTCAACTGTATGACTTGATCATCATACTGTTGCTTAAGTTTTGCTTGATTAACCATGGAGAACTGATCCTCTTTGAGCAAAAAAGAAAAAATATGTTCATCGCTGTCAAAAACTTGCCAGTGGATATTATTATCAGGAACTGATGGCTTGACCACAACCTTTACATACTACTATACTTTCTCTTTTCTAATGTCACCTGGGATATCAAACTATGCCCCAATGGTTGTGAGCCTATCAACATGCTTGTTTTGATTCCTTGGAATAGACACTAAGTTAAAGGCATCAAAATCCTCCAGCATGTTCCACACTTTGTTTCTATAAGATTTTAGTGTGTCATTTTTAGCAACATTGACCCTCCTGACCTGATTGACTATCAATTCACTATCTCCATAGACTCTCAAATGGGTTATTCCTCTCTTCCTTTCCCACTCAAGACCTTGAACGAGGCCCTCATACTCAGTAGTGTTATTGGAGCATGCAAAAGCAAAATGGAATGCAGAGTAATACCTATCCCCTTGTGGAGAAATCAACATTGCACCTCCTCTTGCTCTATTCTTTCTTCTAGAACCATCGAAGAACATCTCCCAAAGTCCACTTAATGGTTGCAGCAATTGATCTGCATCTTTCTCTAGGTTTGGAATATCTGTGTCAAGCTCAAGAATGACATAGTTACCCATACCAACATCTTGAATGAGCTCCTCAGGACTATCCAACACATTTTCAACCACCCACTCATGTAACAACACATTAGGAATAGCTTCTGATTGAAGCTCTTGAGCGGAAACCAATTCACTGTCAGCTGAAATAACACAATTTGTGTCTAGAGTAATGGGGACAACATTGATAGGACTTGGACTATATGGCTCAATGTGATCTTTAGCCAACCTTTCAGACTTGATCGTAACCTTAGTTCCATATCTTGTTCTAAATAGCATATGTGACCAATCAGTTGACATATAACCACCTATCTTGGTTGTAAAGTCTCTTGATAAACACAAAGAGAAGAAAGGTGGAAGGTCTATGACACATATATCTTGGGGAACTGAAAAATTAGAACAAGCATGAAGGGTAAGACTCAGATTCTTAATGATTCCCAAAGTATTAACTGAAGTACCATCCAATTGGATCACTCCCTTCTCCAAAGGTTGATATTTTAGTCCAAGCTTGTCAACAATTTGCTTTGGCATCATGGAGCTACTAGCTCCAATATCTACCATACAGTTATGAACTAACTTGTCACCTATGATCACTGATACGTAAAAGGGACGTGGTTTGAATTCTTTTCCAATCTCTATGCCAGGCTATTGATCATTCTTTTGAGGATTATTTGTTAAAATAGTTCTAACTTGACCTATTGGGGACTCGGATTCATCAGACATCTTAAAACTTGACAAGGCTGACTATAACATATCCTTCTAACCTGGGATGACTAAGGAATCCCACATAGACATCATTACATTTGTCTTTTTCATACTATCAAGAATGTTAAAGGGTTTTGTTGGGTTTACCTTATGATGTACCTTTATGCCAGCATAATCAACTTGCAAGCGTGGCTGCTCCTTGGTCAGGAGTTGTTGATCTCTTTGCGAACCACGAGTTGCTTGAGATGTAGATGGTTCCATAGCTGCCACCTTTCCTTTTTCAATTGTTTGATCAAGCTCAAAAGCTCTTTTCTTTTCCCTGGTGTTAGCTGTGACTAAGGAATTATCTACATTTAATCCACATAATTCTTCACCTTGCCAATTGAGTAGGGTGGCATCATTTGCAAACTGATCTTAGTGTTGTGGAGATGACTCATTAGGTGTATGTTGTTGTGAGTTTGATGCATTTTGTACCATCAATGCCTGATTGATGAGTCTATTTGAACAAGTGGCTTGATTACGAGGCTGGTTACAAGGGTAACACCACTCATAATTTGCTGCTAAGTTGTTTTGGATAGGAACCAGCTCCTTGGTTGCACTAACAGGGGCTGAAGCATAGGCATGAAAAGGTCTTGTATTCACATTCTGCCTTGAGCCTTGGTAATTGCCTTGATACTATTGTCTATTCCCCTGGAATGGTTGTTGTTGACCTTGAAAGGGTTGACTTGAGGCCTGATTCTGTTGCTGATAAGGCCTAGAATAGGATTGTTGCTTCTCTAAACTTACAAGCTTGTTACCAAAAGAATGCAATAGACTTTTGATCTCCTGCAACTCATTTGGAGAACTTGAAACAATATTTTCTTGTGTTACAACAATTGGAACAGCAACCGGCAACGTTGGTACAGCTGGTAGAGGGGTAAAAGGAGGTATCTGCAAAGGAATATTTGCATGAATCTCTGGAAATATAGGCATTGGTGGCCTAGGAGTGAGCTTACCCGCTTGTATTAATTTTTTCTCAGCTCTAATTGCTATTTCAAAAGTATCTGGTAGGGACACTCCTCCCATTGATTGTATCATGATAGCTATATCGCTATTAATAGCCCTTAAGAAGTACAAAAATGCATACTCTAAAGGTGGCCTCACCGTTGCAGGGATTCTATCCCAGGTTCTTTGAAATCTGAAGTTAAATTCATTCATCTGCTCTTGGGGAGCTCTCTTAATTGTAGTCAATTGTTCCAATAGAGACAAGTTATCATACCTGTCCTGAAATTGTTTATGCAATTTGTCTCCAAATTCGTCCCATGTTGCAATTGAACTAACTGGTAGGCTCTTGTACCATTGTACATCTCTTCCTTTTAGTGAAGCAGTTAGTAATCTTACTGCAACATCTTCTTGGGTTATGTGATGGACTCCACATAATGAAGCTACATCTTGCATGTGTTCAATTGGGGTAGTTTGATCTTCCCCAGTGAAAGTTGGCAGACTCTTCAGGGCTGCCATTGGAATATTGTTGTGTTGTGTCAAATTCAAGGGGCTCCCTCCATTAAAAGCAACAAAGGGTTGATTCCTTGGAGTAGCCATTGGAGATAGCTGAAGTGGATGTACTAGTATTCTAGATGAAACCAAAGACAAGATAGAAAAGTGTGATCCCACAAATGGAGGGGTAGACTGAGTTCTTCTAGAATAGATTACTATTGTTCCTCGCCTTTCTGTGGCTCTACCTTGTCTTCTTGGTGGTGACAGCTATGAATATTCGAAAGGACCTTAGCTGCTTCTTGTCTGAACTCTTCTCATAAACTATAGAAGGCGTTGATTTCTGGAGTTCTTCCTCTTTATGGAGTTGCCAAGTATGCCAAATGACTTCTATAAAGTCTGGGACTCACTGGTTGCATACTAAACTAGCAGTTCAATCTAATTTCAGTCCCACCAGGTATACTAGAACTGTTATCACCTGAAATTGCACCCTTGTTGAATCTGATGTTCAACACCTCAATGTAACATTGGAAGACCTCTAAAGATGTGGGTTTCTTGCAGACAGAGGTCAACCTCCAGAGAAGGCCGACTTCCTTTGGGTATCACCTAAACTATCAATTCTATAGGGGTAAAAGGGTAAGGAAAGCATACAACTAAAACTAAACTATGGTGATACACCGAAATGATGAGGAATTATGAAATGAAAACAAGATGAACATACAATTGGAAACTTAACTTCAACCGTTTCACATACTCAACACAACCTCTTTTAGATCTATGCATCAATCTTAACAGGCTCAATCTACATACACATCTTAGGAAGGAAAGATAAATTTCACGGCCTTAATATATGAATGTAGACTAATAAAACATAGTTAAAGACTTGCATAATCAAAAGAGAAATACATAAATGAGAGTAGTACAAACATGAATACTAGCTTCCAAGGTAAACTATGTGTTGTATTCCAGATTCCAGTTGAGTTACAAAAATATACATTTAGTCGAGAAAGGATTGATAAAAATCACTAACTCTTCAGAGTGTATAATCCAAACTACTTACAAAAAGGAAAAAAATGCCTTATATATCAAAATGTGTTGGCCCCTTAGGGCTTACAAAATATCAATCCTTGGAATAGATTTTTCCCTAGATCTTTTGACTAAATTTAATGTTGAACCCTGCGTGTCCATGTCGGTGAAGATTCATTCCCTAGAGAAGCCTTCTTCAACTATTTCGTAGCTACCACATTCACTTCCTGGCATCGTGTCCAGTTTGAACCTCTTCGGCTAAACGCTTTGAATGCCCTGAGCTCATAACAGATATGCGTCACATTCATTTCATTGACATTCCTCATCTTGGTCTGACTGCCACGACTTGCTTTCAGATCTCCTTCCATGTGACTCCCATCAGTTGAGACGACCTCACCACAACCTCAAGATGTTACATCGAAGACATCCCCCGAGTCGGTGGGACATCCACGGGTCGCTGGGACCTTTTTCCGAAGGCAAAATCCTTCAGCAAGCTCACTACGGTCTCCCCGAACTCACATCCTCCAGCCAGACTGGTGTTTGTCACCGAGACTCACCCCAAACTCCTCCATTTTGCTCGAGCTCTCCTTAATTCGCTGAGACTCCCACCGGTCGATGAGACGTTTCACCGAGCTCTCTATCCTTTTGGCAATGAGTTCACTTTTATTCAGTCGAGGAGACATCACCCACTCGGAAAAACCTCCTCTCAAATTTATAAGATTATGCCGAAGCCACCCACTTCGGTGAGACTTTGGACAGTCGCTAGGACCCCATGGCGAAAGCCCCAACTCCTAGTGAGATCGGATGCTTCCTTGGCGGGACCCCCTCTTGTTTACTTCAGTCATCAAGACCCCCTAGTTGGGGAGACATCCTTTGATTGGCAAGAGGTTGTGCCAAAGGCACCTTGATTTGGCGAGGCCTTATTTCATTTCACTTCAGCAAGAGACAAAGGTTTTTCCAAGACATTATGGTGAAACTACTTCCTTTGGCCGAGATCACCTTCGTTTGGCGAGACATGGCCATGTCGGCAAGATCTTAACCTGATAGCTAGAAACTACACTGATGCCAAATGTTGGGGAGACCTCCGCCAAGCTCATTTTGTTGTCGCAAAAACATTCTCGGGTTGCCGAGACCTCCCAACAAGCTCAAATACTTACCTCAAAGTGTCCATCTATTGCCAAGAGTTATATCGAAGACATCAGCACCATCGGCGAGACATTCCATTCTTGCTAAGACTTCTCTCCGAAGACTCTTTGCTACCCTGAACGAATGCACTCAGTGTGACTTTCTCACGTCGGTAAGACTTCTTACCAATAGTATTTCTTTCGGTGAGAGTTTTCTCGATGACCTAACACCATCTACTGTGGGTGAGACTTTGACTCTTCGTTGGGACTTCTCACCGAGCGTTATAGGTTATCCCGAAGCCCGTGGTCACCGAGAGTCTCCCTGAATGACGATTGAATGGCCTATCGGCCAAAGAGTTCCATGCAATAAGAGGTCATACCGAATCCCTCTTGTCACAGCGATAGGCTCTGTAGTGAAAGCGTTCGGCAAGACAAAAGCTAGGTCATAGCGACCTATTCAAAATAGAATTTATCAAAGTTGCTAGTCAGCCAGATAGTGAAGATGTCATACCAACTTGGCTCTAATGAAGGCTTGAGCCTGTGATTATTGAGGCATATTTCCAACAAATTAGGCTTCCCAACTGAGCTCCCTGATTGGGCCTGAGGGTGAAAATTAGGTAACAAGAAGCACATTCAATATCTCCTAGCCATGATATGTAAAGGTTATTTCAATTGTGAGTACTTTTATTTTGTTGCCTCCAGTAGAATTGTTCTATTTATAGCTTGACGGTTGCTATGTTGCATGAATTAACCACTTGACTATGCTCTTATCGCTCATACAACCTTCAAAGGCTATGCATGATGCTTCTACATGACTATTGTCCTCACTTGTCACTATTTTCCAAACAATGCCATAGACCTTGCTTCATGAGCCTTAAAGGTACTACCATCAAAACACCCACAATGGAAACCAAACAAGGAAATCATGCCTAAAATATGTTTAGAGGGGAGGTATTGTTACCATTTCCTCAATTCTTTGTGTTTATTTATATAAGTGATATGACAATTTTTGTTTAATATTTAGTTTGTGCATAACAATGTGATCTTGTTGTTGGTCAGGTTGTCAAAAAAATAAATCTTATAGGGCTAGACTCTATATTTTTCTACACAACATTTGGTGATAATAAGGTTTGCTATAGTCTTGAATATTCTTGATTTAAGATTACATTTTGTATATCTATAATTTTGTGCTATTTTTCATTCTTTATATATGAGTAGGCTAGATGAACCGTTTTGGCATGGTAGCATCTTATTTCATATGTTGTGATCCTCTCTCTGTCGGCATTGGGTGAGGTACTTTTGTAATGTTCTTACATGGGGTTGTTAGTTATTGTCACTATTTTGATATTACTTTTTGACTAGCATAACAAAGGAAAAGGTTCAAGATTATTGCTACACGGCAGTGAGCCTATTAGGGTATATGTCTAGTGTATTATACAAGGACATGGATTTTTTTAATTGTTTTAACTATTCATTGACTTTGATAAATTTTGTGGTTTAAAAGTGATTTACAGATGGTGAATTGGGCTTTGGACTTTAATGTTGATTCCAATTCACCTTTTTGAAATGAACATATGGATTTCCTATTTAAGTTACCTGACAAGAATTAATACATATGCTAGTAAGGAAAGTCTTTGTCTCTATGTAGCAATTAAATACTAAATCCAAAATTTCCACACAATTTATCTATTAATGTTTAGATCTTCCTAACCAATTCATAGTGTCATGATGTTTTGAGCAGTGATACAATTCCATTTGACACTACTGAGCTCCCTAGAGGATTTTGCTACCAATATTATACATTATTGGTTAATGGGAAGTAAAAATGATAGAATCAGTCATTAGGAGTTTGTGGGTACATATGAGCAATTATTGGCCTGCCTTATAGCTTTATAGTTGTAAACAACAACTGATGGTTATTGAAATTTGGATTGCAAGTATTTTTCTCTACACATGCAGTTTGAGTTTCTTGGGTGGAGAGCTCCTGAATACCTAGGTACTAGAAGTACATCTCTTTAAATTTGTTTAATTTCCCAAATACCCTCCTAATATTTCCTTGTCCCTGTTTGGGGGTTTTGCTCTAAAGGTCGAATTCCTTGGGTTATGCTAAACTTTAGTTATGCTTGATGGTTGGAAAACCTTTAATCCTTTGCTTGCTTTATGTATTTCAAGTTTTGGACTAGGTGTTAGATTGTAGTTGAAACAACACCCTAAGTTTTATTTAGTAAATAATAAACATTCCTATAAGATTTGTAGGTGAGAATGAGTTGGAAATGAAAGTGATCCAGAATCGTGTAGTCTCATCATATAAAATTGATTAATATGAGGATTATAATGAAGTTTTGAAAATAAAATTTTTGAATAGTACATTTTGAACTTTTAAAAATATTGTTGGATATTTCTTTGGATTTACATTCACAGTTATGGAAAACTCAATTTATTGCTCAATAGTTCTATGCAATGCAAGCTAATGTTGGTATGGAATGGATATTTTTTTATTTTTATTTTTTGGAAAAAGTGGAAAGCCACTATAATTTTATATATATTAAATAGTAGATACTACAAAAACTTGGATCAGGCGAGCATACCGGTAGGAAGGAACTAGGAAGAAAACCTTCAGTTATAGGTCAATGAAGTACAAAAGTTCTTCTTTGAATCAATAGATCCCTTTACCCCCCTTACTGAATCAATAGATCCCTTTACATTTGAAATATAACCCTTAAGCACTACTAGACATTTGAGACATATTCAAAACATCATTAGATGTAAATTATACCCAAACAACTATATTAACCCTACCTACATATTAAACCCAAAAACCATGAATACAACTTAAACCATATTAACTAATTAAAATGAGGTTGATTTGCCTCCAACTTTGTGAGGTCTATTTATTGAACTTTCATCGGACACTTGTTTGTGTTTATACTCATTCTCCTGCAAAGGGACTATTACATTAATATCAAGAACATATCGGTAGCAATACCTTGCCCTAGTAGCGTGTGGAATGGTTGATAATTGCAAATCATGTACACAAGTATGATTCCTCAAAAAGAAAATAGCATGATACTTTCTCTTTATCTCATCAATATCCTCCATAGTGAAAGTAGAGTGATATTTATTGAGAGCTTGGTAAAGGAATGAGGAAGTATCATGCATTTTTGACAATAGCATACCTTGAAATATTTTAGCATGTCATTTTTTGTTGTTGGGACATTTATTTTGTAAAAATTGAGCTTAAATTTAATTTGTAAGGGAAAATTCTGAAGGACTTATTAAAATTTTCTTTCAATAAAGGAAGAGTGATAGATGTGCTATGATGTACTACAAATAGCATATGCTAATAAAAGGTAAAGTTTGACCTAGCTTCTCAAGTATATAAGATCTCACTGTTCCATTTACACCAAGTTAATTTTCCATGCACTCGAGGAACATGGTTAGTCCTAAGAATTGTTGCAATGACTACTTTGTTAATGTTTACTTTCTATTAACATTCTTCAAATGAGGTTTAGTATGCAAATTTCTTTCAAAGGTTGTCTAAAGCTGCATGCAATGGCGGAAATGTTTTGATCAAAGATGAAAATATTTAATTCATTTTCTTCTAACACTGGTTACTTAGTTTCAGAAATGAATGCATTCCTCATTGGTTTTAGACATACGATGGTAATATACTCATTTTCATGGAGTGTGAATTGCTCATGCCTAAAATGGTTAAAATATCACAAGAAATAGAGAATGTGTGTGCAATTCCAATGTACCAAACACGAGACATGACAATCACTAGACATTGTAGCCAATAAGCATATAAGAATAGGGTTCAAGGAGTATAAAGCAATAACATTAATTTGTACCCATTCTTGTGTATATGATCTTAGTATCGTGATTGCTACATTGACACAGGGGAACCAAAGTACCAAAACAACTATAGAAATGGTAGCCAAGTACTAAAAGTGGTTGATATTGATATCAAGGGAGGCCTCCACCACAACACTGCACAGTTTATTATTGGGCCTTGCGGTGATGTGGGAATCTCTTGCATCACCATAAGGACCAACAATAAACCATGCAATGTTGTGGTGGAGGCATCCCCTGATATCAATATCCAATGGGATAGATAGTGGCATAGCACTCTGATCTCATCTCATCCATTGGATGGGAGCCTATCTCTATATGGGTAGACGTCAATCTGAGTGGATTTAATCAAGTAGATTCTAATGGAATGAAGATGTATTATAAGCTCTTAGATGCTATAATAATTGGGAAAAACTAAACTATTGAAATCATATTTCTAGATTGTGTGGTGTTATAGGAGCAGGCTATCTAGAAGTGACTCATCTATCAAGGGAGGTGTACATCGAGTATCTCATTCATGTATGTTGAAAACTCCATCTCCTCGTATATCTCCACCTCAACTCTACTTTCCATCTCATGACATCTCCACTGCATCACCCCATGATTTGTAGTTGGTCCTTGTGGTGATGTGGGAATCATCCGCATCACAACAAGGCCCAACAACAAATCATGTGGTGTTGTGGTGGAGGCTTTGTGCATCTTTCAAAAGAGAATTTGTGCATAAATTATTCATTATTGAATTTTGTGCAGAAGTTTCATGAAGGATTTGGTGATCTAAAGTAAAACTTGCAACTACAATATTTGATAGAAATCTACTTCCAAATATTATTTTGACAGATGTTCATATCCTCATCCAAAGCTCCAATTCACACATGGGTAGGAAGGATGCTTTTAAATGTTGAGGAGTTGGGCTTTACACTCACTAGTTGTATTTTCTTAAAATTTTCAAAGGACTTTTTAGAAAAAACTCATTTTAAACATATCCTTTAATCATGATATCACATTTCTTTGACACATTTTTTGAAACAGTTCGCTTGCCTTGTCTATGCTTCCATATTTTCATGTATGTCTAGTAGGCCACTTGTAACTACAATATATGACAAAAAATTACCTGTTGTTATGCTTTGATGGATGTCCCTTCATTATTACTGGATATCTGATGTAGTGCACATAATTATAGTGCAAGCCTATTTTTCAAATTGTTTCATTTAGCATCACCAATATTCTCCACAAAAACATTG
>VDFB02270651.1:344561163-344724050 GCA_007258455.2 Sequoia sempervirens | reverse complement strand
TACCAAATATTTTTTTTTAGAAAAATAAACCTAGTAGTTTAGAAACTACATTCAATTTTCTATAGATTCTATTCTTACATATTTTTTAAATAATATAGATAACTTATTCAAATTTTTATGTCAAGTTTCCTAACTTTGATTTTTCTAAATTTTCATTGCCACTTAAAGGCCTATTTTTTCCATGATGATCCTGCACATACCCTCTTCCTAAGGGGAGATGTGTTTCTTATAGAAATTGGATCATCTTTTGTTTTTAGGCTTTCTTCATCGACATTGGAGCTTCTTCATTGTGGGGGGATATCTTATCTCTTGATTACCCTCTTATGGGGGGGGTCATTAATTGTAGATACATGATGGATGTAGTCCTTGGGGGCTATCATTGAGTCCTCCATACATCATGTTTGTTTTGTTTTGTTTTTCTCTCTTTTGGAGAGGAGTTTTTTCCCACTAGGTTTTGTCCTTTTCTCTGCTTATGAGAGATTGATTGCATTTGCACTTGCAAATGGGTACCTAACATGGCCTAGTAGCTAGGACGCATAGTCTTCATCTTTGAATAGTTTATATAATAATTTTCTCCCTAAGTTGCACTTAAGGGGGGGTGTTGGTGTGAATAAATTTCTTGTACCTAGCTAATTCACTCACTAGGTAATTAGGGGACATATTCACATGTTAAGTTTACTTAGGATATAAGATTCTTTCTAGAAGTCTTAGTTGGATTTTTTAGAACTTATCTTATCTAGCTAGTATTGCTTGATTTCTAAGTAGTTAGTTTGTTAGTTGTCTTATATTATAGGTTTAAGACACTTGTCATGATCTTGTCTAATCCTATCTCTCTACCTTTCCCTTATAAGCAAGGCATCTCATGTACATTTGAATTCAAGCAATTCAAGCATATTCAACCATTATTCAATATTGCATTGTTGAAACAAGATTTCTTGCCATTATCTCTCTTGTGGAAGTTATTTTGGTCTGGAAACTATTCTTGGGGGTGTTGGGGAGTCACCATTTACTCCCACAAGAGGAATTCGGGTTTTTGATGCCATTGAAGTGAAATGCAGTGATATTCGATGATAATGATGTTGATGATGAGAAAATTTCATTCATGATGTATGATAAGTGTTAGGTCAATTTTACATGTCTATAATCTGATTAGTAGATGAAAATGGTGAATTTAATTAAACAATTAAGATTATTTAATTAAACGGTAAAAAAAAGTGAATTAGGATGAAAATGGTAATAATCAAATTCAAATGTGAAATATCGATCATGACGATTTTAAGTGTCTACACATATTATCCCTTTACTTGCATCCATCTCATCCCTTCCTCACACTCTAATTCATCCTAACCATCTAATCCAAGATCTAATCTTAATTATCCATTTCCTTGGCTAAAAATCTATATAAGCCATCTCTCCCAAGGATATTTAACCACATGTAGAAAATCAAGTACATGCCACCATATTAGACAATCTCATTCTTGAGCAACCAATATTACATCCAAAATCTTTCTCTCTCATTTTGAGCGCATCCAAGACATCAAAGAGCTTGAGAGGAGTAACATCCTTGTTTTTTCTTCATTGTTTATGCTCTTTCTACTCAATCAAAGATGAGGGTTTAATCTAGAATAGGAGTTTGTTTGCATGCATTTTCATTCTTTTATACTATATTTTAGCTTGAATCACAAAATGTAAATGCATAATTGGTTGAAAATATTGAGTGACGTGATTATAGTATAAAAATATAATTACATTAAAAAATAATGATAGGGAAAGAAAATAATGCAATATGTGAGCTTGATTTTTTGATGAAAAAGTCATATATTACAACCAATTTAAAGCACATAGACAAATCCTTACAAATATAGGTGGCTTGAGATCATGTCCCAAAGGGAAATTAGCAAAGTTGGGAGTAAAAAGTCACATGGCTTCAAAAAGAGGAAACAACCACAATGAAATGAATACAAAGCCCTACTAGGGAAATAATAATCAAATTACTAGTTCAACATAAAATAAAATAGAAACAACAATAGTTAAGTCATGAGGGAAGCATCAACACTAGGGGTTCTCCTCATCAAAGTTATCCCACCCACCTCCTAACAAATTACCACCATCCTCAATGCACTACTAGCTAGTAATAAAACATCATCTCCTTAGGTTCTTCTTTCTCCCAAGCCTAAACATTCCTCTATAACATTGTAAGCATAATCACTTTTAGATTACATCTATAATTGATAGCTCATTACCATTACTTTACAACTTAATATTAATTTATTGATATTAATAATTATAACAAGTGATTAATGATAATAATTTATTCATAATTTTATAAACATAATCACTGTTAAATTATATTTATTAATATAACCATTACTTTACAACTTAATAATAATTGTTAAGTTACATAAATATAATTATATCTAACTCTCTTTAATACATTTATGTGTGGCTATGTAATATAACTCCATTCATATAAGCATGAATTTTAAATTATAATGGGTTCCCTTCTCCATTAGAGAATATGAATAAACAAGGAATACTTTTAAGACAATGGTACACATTTTCTATACAATAATTAAATAGGGAGAAACATTAAGAGCAAGGGTAAAGGAGTTGACCCTTTTGTTTTGATAATATTATATGTATTTCTCTAGAAGTTTTTATGACTTCTCCTCTCTTTTATAATTCAATTTTGTTTAATAAATAAAATAAAATAAAAACAAGTTTAATGTATTGAAAAATATAACATAAAATATGTCAAGTCTTTCAATTTATTTTCAAATTTTTAATATATACAACAAGTTTTAAACAATATCTATTGATTGAAAAGATTAGAAGATCTAAAACAAAGATAACTTCACTTCAATCCTAATTGATACAATATTAGTGGAAAAGAGCTTTGCATTCCTCTATGAATTACTTAAAATATGTAAAACTTTATTTACAACAATGTTGTTTGTAACTAGAGGTGCAACCAATAATATTATATAAAGATAAAAGATGTCAAGTCTTCCCATTCATTTTCTAACTTTTAACATGTACATTAAGTTTTAAACAACTATTGATTGAATAGATTGGAATAACTAAAACAAAGATAACTTCATCTGAATCATAATGATACAATAGTAATGGAAAAAACTTTGCATTCCTCTATAAGTTACTTAAAACATGTAAAAAAAATTTACAACAATATCCTTTGTAACTAGAGGTGCAACCAATAATATTATATTAAAAAAGTTACAAAACTTTTTTTTCTCTATACATTGAAGAAAATTAATGAGAAAGGTTTTAAAAACAAGAGGCTCTAAAAAGGAAAAGGGCTTCAATTACTGGTTTGATGAAATCAATATGGCGACTCTTTAAACAGGGCCAAGAAAAAAAAGTAATTTTTTTTTTACTAGTAAATAACTGATAAGTTATAATCAACGTGACCCTCGTTAAACTTGGTCAAGAAAAAAGTAGTACAAGTTCTTGTGGCAAAGTCCGGATCTGGTAAGACAAGGTGACCCCAAATCTAGAAAACTCGAGGAAGAGATTTAAACAACACACTCTAAGCTTTGACTTGCTTATGTGGCTGAATGGATATTTCCACAGCTGCCGAGGCAGGGGAGTCGCCCATCTCTTCTAAAATGAGCCAGGAAAGTAGCAGGGGCTCTCCTCATCAATGGGGACTATGCCGATGGTCATATGCTTGGCGCCTACGCTACTGCTCATCAGAGCGCCAAAAAAGGTGGGCCTCGCTACAATCACACTTGTCTCTGGTCCGCTTTCCGTGGCCGTGGGTCCGCCCTCCTCAACCTTCATCTGCAATTGAAGCTTAATCTCCGTCATTTTGATAAGCCGGCGCAGGTTCTCTTCCTCCCGTCTACTGCCAGACTTGTGAGCCTTGAAGGAAATGGGAACTTCTACAGCACTGTTCTGCCCACTTTTGCAATTCAACAGGGTCTCCGCATACGCAGTTCGAGCCCGGCAGAGCAGTTTTACTGGTAAGCGTACCAAATTCTTTGAGCATGCATTTCCTGCTCGAACCAGAACTTTCCAAACCCCCTTTCGCTTGGGCTTCTCCTTGGCTTTACCTATTTGCAAAAAGTTATTTACCAAATCTATTTTCAGCTGTAAGTGAAAAAATTTCACTTCTGGGTCAAAACCCACTTACTCAGTTGTCATTTTACTTTGTAGGTGAAATCATTTTTACTAATATGCAAATATCCTCCTCACTGGCATTTGAAACAAGATTTTAATCATACATTTTAACATTCTGGAGGCTTCATTTTACATTATAAATTGTTTGATAGTTGGTTGGTATCCACCTTCCTGTATACTTTGGTCTGCAACGATTTTCAAATATCTCTACTTCTTTGTAACTAATCCAGAAGAGAATTCATTGAGCATTTCAATCAGCTAAAATGGTGCTTAATTATATTCTGCAACAGGGAGAAGGCACTTTTATTGTAGCCATTGCAAAAGAACTATGTGCAGGTCGTTTTTCATGACTATTGGGTGTTTTTTACCTCCCAGGAAACAAGAAAATGCATAAATGTTGCCAAAATTTCTTTCTAGGCATGAGAAATGCGTCATACATCTTTCTGAAGGTTGCAACAACATTTTTAACCTGCAAATGCATACAAAAATCTGCCCAAAGTCAAAAATCGTGAAAACATTTCATTTTCTGCTCCTTTCACAGTGAAAAATCATTTCAAATACCCCTTCATGTGGCATAAACCGATTGCAGCACCCAACAAAGGTTTTGCAAGTTCAAAACAATGAAAGGACTTCCCAAAATGGTGCCCAAGAAGTTGCAAGTTGTTTTCATGTTGTCGGTAGCAAAAAACTTGAAGAATTTTACTAAAAACTGTAATGAGGCATCGGAAAAGTTTTAGGCATTCCTTTGCAAGTCAAAATAGTCATTTTACATCCTCAGACAGCTCCAAAACTCCCCACAAAGCACCTGCATGCCCAAGAAAACCTACCTCCTTGCTTCCCCGCAGCCCCCGCAAGCATCCTTGGCGGCCTGCGAGATTGCGGGGAAACACTCGAGAGAACAAAACAAAACACTTTCTAAATGTTTTAAATATTTGCATATTGAAACATTAGGGAAAATATAAATTTTTAATTTCTCTTGTCGGCAAAATAGTGGAAATTCACTGCACACAAGTGAGAGATCCGGGAGCCGTAATTTTTTGCAAGCGGACCTGCTTAATTAAGTAAAGCATGAGTTTTTAATCAAATCTTTTCCAACCAACCAAAATTTTGTACCTCCTTTGTAAACGAGCCTATCATAGGTGTTCGCTGCAGTCAAAAGACATTATAATAATGCATCATTTGACTTTTAATTTTGATGAAATTGGAAATGGAGACGTTTGAGACCAAAATAGGAAATGGGTTTCCCTTAGATTTTTAAAATTTGCAACTTTTCGCAATACAAATCTAGGTCGGTGGCAATAAAAAACACATTAAATGCCGTATCAAAATTCACTCTGGAAGTACGAAAATGAACGAGAATACTACCATATGTTCCATAAAACTTTCTACCACACGGATTTGCATGAAGATATCTAAGTTGCAAAATTTTAATTGTTGAAGATGGGCTATGGGGTAGATTTGACAAGAAGCAGACTTAACCTCTATCGCCAACTTGAAAGTGTGTGCCACCACATACTTCACTTGTTTTGCCCCCCTCATCATCCTTAATATATTTACTAAGGCCTAAGTCAATCAATGTGGCCCTAATAACACCTAGGTTGTATCCCTCTGCTATTGTAGCCTCTACACATCTACTTGTATTCTATCCAACTACACCCACAACCAATCTATCTCACCCCACACTCTCACTAGGTACACCTAAAACCCATATGTCTCTTCTTGGAACCTATCTCTCTTTTCTTATACCATCCCAAGTTAGACCTAGAGACTTCCCTTCTCTACTTGGAACCTATCTCTATCACTCTACAACTATGTTATCTCATTGTCCCTAGTAGTTATCCCTCACCAAAGGCTCTTAGTGTCTCCCCATATTCCTAATGGCCCCACATCTTATGGTATAGCTTCTCCTATACCTATATTGACCACTTGTACATCCACATCCATGACATCTCCTCTATGATTTCCCCTATGTCATCTCCCCCATCTCCTCCCTCACCTAAATCTCCTCTATCTACTACCACCATCTATACTCGCCTTCCCTTCCTCTTTTGATCATGTTGTAGTTAAAATCTCATCACTACCACTATCCCCTCCCAGAGATTTGTTTTTGTTGGCATCATAAGCCTCATAGGACTCAACTGATCCCACCATGCATCATACCCATTTACCACTCCTACATACTCCCAAAGTTGCTAGGTCACCAATTGCAATCTTGCCTAACTATTCACTCCACTCACTAATCCACTAATGGTCCTAATTTTTCTAATCTCTCTATAAACATGGGTAAATACATGAGTTCTTTTGATAATCCTTATTAGATCTCAAACTACTTGACGAAATCACTTGTCCAATATCTTTCTATAATATACTCTTGGTAGCAAATAATGTAACAAATTTACTATGCATATGTCAGATAATACTAGTCCTCGTTTGAGTCCACCACATCTATATATGGCCTCCATATAATATCCTAGGACCTCAACTCATCTAAAGCATGTTGATAATATTTTACATATCCCCCAAATGTTCTTCCCAACTCTCCCTCAACATCTACTATACATAAACATATGGCTTGTTATCTTTGGAATCTTTTGTACTCCCTCCAATTGTACCATTGTAATATGCTCACATTCCCACACCTTCAAAAATGTAAATGATACTAGGCTATGCCTACCTTTGTAAACTACCAAATGAAGGCCCTAATATAACTATGCTAATATGTAGGGTTCCCAAAAAAAATCACTATACCGTCCAATATATCAACCATATAAACAACTTCTGCCATTTGGAAGTATCACTCATTCTTGTCAGGTAGAAACAATTTTCTAACAAAATCCATTAGGAATAGAGGAAACTCCTCTACCAAATTCCTACATGCATCTAAATCTAGGTCCAACCCTATAACGGTATGTCCCATCTTCCCACTAACCTCTCCATCAATTGCAATGGTTGCATATCTCTCCAATATACCATATTTACCCGGATCAAGATGTGTAGAATCCTCCACACATCCTATAGCATCACCATAATATCCCGCATTGGAAGATGGAACATGCACATTGTGAAGTGCCATTTCTTTACCAACGTTGTCAATATTAGCCTATTTGTGTCAATATCTAACATGTAGGCCACATGGTACAAAAAAAATACCTCCAACAAATCCAACTCTAAATCCTTGAATCTTCCATAAGCTCCATGACTCTTGATATCCTTTCTCATGTAAACAAAGTTTATAGTTTCTCCTGGACTCATAAAAATATCAAAAATATTTTTTGCTCACTAATAGTGAAAACATTTCACATAAAAGCACAAACACCACACCCTTTATGTAAATATCTCACATAAGACTCAAAATTCCTTTTTTACAAAAGAATTACTTTTAAAGCATAAACATGTTGACCTCTCATGAAAATTCTTCACATTAGGATGCAAACATAACCATGCAAAAATATTGTTGTATATGGCACAAACACTAGATGAATTTTCACATGAATACCTTTGTGATGTTTGTATGTTATCATGTTTCTACCCTATTAAATGCGTAATAAATAGATCATTTTAATGTCAAAAATTTAACTCATTGATGGTCAAATATTGTCACATTCCCAATACCAAACCGACTCACTCTAGTTCCCATGTATTGGTACTTGCTCTATTTCACTCTTAGGTCAACTTCTCTTAGAGTTCTCAACTCACTCTTTGCAAGGGTGAAAACATTTTTTTTACCCCGCATCCCCCATTTATTCACTTTTCCCCCCATCTTAACCCTTCTCTTCATTATCTTCTTCCTTAGTACTTGGTTCTCCTTTCAAGACAACTCGAATATTGTAAAACTTTCCTACTCTTTTGAGGGGAATCCCCAACCCACTTTCTAACCATAGTTCTTTGAGCGACTAGAGCATCTTGCCCCAATTTTTCCTTCATCAAGTGACTGTATTTATTTTCTTTGAAATGATGCCACTTCTTCTAATCACCCTATTGATACCATCTCAAAGGTGAGAACAATGTAGACACTTAAAATATTCTTCTATAATTTAACCTAACATAATTGATTTCACCATCAATCCTACAATGTTTCTTTTCTCATTAATCAAATAAATCATATTTATTTAATTAATTACACTAAACTTCTTCCATCACTAGTTAATTAAATAAATACATGTTTAATTAATTAAGCTAAAGAACATTCTCCCTTTTCATCTCAAGTAAAATATTTTTAAGAAAATCATCTCACCATAAGAGGTCAAAAATCAAGCTTTTGCATCTTGACCCTCCATGCAAGCTAAGATAATAATGGCCATACACCACATGATTCAATCACTATCATCTACTTGCACTCACCCCAAGCCTCCACTTGTGTGCATCTCATAGCTCTATGCAAGATAGGGTAATCCCCCATCAACTTGATTTCATCTTATCCCTCTACTTCCATCCATCTCATCCCTTCCTCACATGCTAATTCATCATAACCATCTAATCCAAGATCTAATCTCTATTATTGATGTAAAGCATCTACCAAAAACCACAAACCATCAAGGGTTCTTCTGACCCTATTCACAACTTGAGAAGATTAGTTAGCAAATCACCAAAAACTCACTATTCATTTCAACAAAATCCATCAAATTTACTTTCCTTCCACAAGGCTACCAAACATCAATTCACCAAATCAGGTACCAACTCACCATTGAACATCCTCATATTGATTGAAATCAAGCAAAATCCTAATTATAAACTTCTAAAATAGTCCATTCTTTCGACATGCACCAATTCACTCTTCAATGCAACTTACTACACAAGGCAAGATGACAACAAACCATGCATTCTTACTTCCAAACTTCCAATACACTTCACTCATCATGCTTTAGATTGAAATAGACCAATAAGCCACTCACATAACATTGATCCACCAAACTCTTAATTCTTGTAGTCATAAACCCAAAACCCTAGTAGTATAGCAACATGACAAAAGTGGGTATACCAACCAATCCACATTGAATCTTCACAAAACTAAGACATATTCTAAAACCCATTTTGATCTACTATAACATACCAAAAGCTTAGATTAGGTTGTTATGAAAAATTCACGAGAATAATGGACTGTCTGGTGGAAAAGTGCCTTAATTAGGCCAAAAATTCAAAGCAAGTCCCTTCCAAGCAACTCCAAAATAACTCATAACCCAAAACAATATTCAATCAAGTTATGAAACTACAAAATCAACAAACATTTTCCCACTCAAAGCTTTCCATAAGCCACAATTAGCAAACCCTTATTTTAAGCTTACTGATGCTTCATATAAGGAGGGTTTCATGAAAGTAATCCTTCCTCATCTCCTGCCAATGTGATGATGCTTCTAACACCTTGAGATACACCTACACATACCATTTACACCATTTCCAAGCCTTTGCAAACACCATTTCCTCCAAACCTTGCACTTAGCCATCACTCTTGAACCCAAAAATCAATAAAAAATGAAGGGGCAACAAATTAACTTCATAAAAAACATAATCTCTAATCTTCACACATTGCAAAGGACCTATACATACATTAAGAACCTTCTTCTAACCAATTTGAATGCATTTCAGAACATTTTCTAACTTTAATCATCAATTTTCATGGTGAAAACTTAGGAAATCTGAAAGGGCATCAACCATAACCTTGTGTTTTCGCTTCCCCTGCAGTTACACAAACACACTACACTAAACACGCCTTATAATAACCCATTCCACCGATCTAACAAACTTCCATTGGTGGAATGGCAGAATATACACTTAAAAGACTCTCAAAACCTTGTATTTGAGGGTTACAAACCAATCTAATAAAAATATGCTCTTATTCACCCTAAACCCGAGTAAAACTCTTCAAATCTTCACCAATAAGGTGCTAACACAAATTTCTTAAGACTTCAAATTGAAAACAAAATCTCAGTATGTTGTAATAATAGTACAAAGCCTAAAAATTAGGATAAACGCTGTTATAGGGTACTTTTATTATTAGAATTGTTCAAGATACAAAATTTATGTCTTTCCCTCAACCTATTACAATGCTTTATAGAGGTTTACATCAGTTATGGAAACTTCCTTTTCCTCTTCAACCGACCCATCCTTTCATTTTCCCACAAAAGGCTTCATATTCTTACTCTTTTGCATTTTTCCCAATTTCCCAATTTTACAACTTTGCAATTTTTGCAAGTTTTTCCATTTCCACTATTTTGACCACCTAAAGACCTATAAATGACTCAATTACATTTGAAATGACCTTCATGTGACCTTGTTACATGGTTTTACATTTGAAAATTCAATTTTTACAAATTTTCCTATTGAAGACATTTAGTGAACAAGGTGCTCCTGCACCATACAACTAGCCTACAAAACTTTCCAAGTCCCTTTGGAAACATGTTGTATCATCCTTGAGTCTTGATACTTTCTTCAATCTTGTCTTGGACTACTTCCTGCTTTACTCTCTGAATCTTGTACTTTCCTTTTTCATTGCCTTCAACTCTATCTTCATTTCCAACTTTTCTTGTTTCCACTTGTCTTTTGTCATCTCTCTTCTTTTCCTATCAATTCACAATCATTATTCTCATTCAAAAGGACACAAGACTATCCTTTCATAGCTCTCAAATTTCCACTAACCTTTTCTCTCTCAAAGGACATAGGATTGTCCTTTTCACATTGCCTTTTTAAGCAAACATTTCCTCTTTTTTCACAATTCATCTTTGACCTTCTCTGACCAATCATCTTTTCATCTACTCCCATCAGTGGAGTACTCTCAAACTGACTTTGACCTCTTGAAATGTCTGCAAACTCAAGTGCTTCTTCAGACAGGTATCCATCTCCCTTATTGCCTCACCACACCAACTCAACAAATCATCCATCTTACCCAATAGTAGATCCTATAAGATGCCTCACTCTTTTTGCACCTTCTACCCAGCTTAATCTCCATTGGAGGATGGCGACCATAGACCTTTCCTTGTCTACCAACACACAACTCCCCAGAACTCTTCCTCTTTGCAGCTTCGATGGATCAAGCACCTGCAACTAACAACTCAACAACTCAAACCACTAGATCAACTAGCTCTGATACCAATTGATGTAGAGCATCTACCAAAAACCACAAACCATCAAGGGTTCTTTTGACCCTATTCACAACTTGAGAAGATTAGTTAGCAAATTACCAAAAACTCACTATTCATTTCAACAAAATCCATCAAATTCACTTGCCTTCCACAAGGCTACCAAACATCAATTCACAAAATCAAGTACCAACTCACCATTGAACATCCTCATATTGACTGAAATCAAGCAAAATCCTGATTAGAAACTTCTGAAACAATCCATTCTTTCAACATGCACCAATTCACTCTTCAATGCAACTTACTCCATAAGGCAAGATGATAAAAAACCATGCATTCTTACTTCCAAACTATCACCAGACTTCCAAGACACTTCACTCATCATGCTTTAGATTTAAATAGACCAATAAGCCACTCACATAACAGTGATCCACCAGACTCTTAATTCTTGCAATCATAAACCCAAAACCCTAGTAGTATAACAACATGAAAAAAGTGGGTATACCAACCAATCCACATTGAATCTTCACAAAACCAAGACATATTCTGAAACCCATTTTTATCTACTATAACATATCAAAAGCTTAGATTAGGTTGTTATGAAAAATTCACCAAAATAATGGACTGTCCGCTGGAAAAGTGCCTCAATTAGGCCAAAAATTCAAAGCAAGTTCCTTCCAAGCAACTCCAAAATCACTCTTAACCCAAAATAGTCTTCAATCAGGTTATGAAACTACAAAATCAACAAACATTTTCCCACTCAAAGCTTTTCGTAAGCCACAATTAGCAAACCCTTATTTTAAGATTACCAATGCTTCATATAAGGAGGGTTTCATGAAAGTAAGCCTTCCTCATCTCCTACCAACGTGTCGATACTTCTGACACCTTGAAATACACCCGTACATACCATTTACACCATTTCCAAGCCTTTGCAAGCATTGTTTCTTTCCAAACCCTGCACTTAGCCATCACTCTTGAACCTAAAAATCAATGCAAAATGAAGGGGAAACAAATTAACTTCATACAAAACACAATATCCAATCTTCACACATTGCAAAGGACCTATACATACATTAAGAACCTTCTTCTAACCAATTTGAATGCATTTCAAAACTTTTTCTAACTTAAATAATCAATTTTCATGGTGAAAACTTAGGAAATCTGAGTGAGCAACAACCATAACCTTGTTTTTTTGCTTCCCATGTAGTTACAAAAAGACACCTTATAATAATCCATTCCACCAATCTAACAAACTTCCATTGGTGGAATGGCAGAATATACACTTAAAAGACTCTCAAACCCTTGTATTTGAGGGTTACAAACCAGTTTAATAAAATATATTCTCTTATTCCCCCTAAACCTAAGTAAAACTCTTCAAATCTTCACCAATAAGGTGCTAACACAAAGTTCTTAAGACTTCAAATTGAAAAAACAATCTTAGTAAGACTATTTTGACCACCTAAAGACCTATAAATGTCTCAATTACATTGGAAATGACCTTCACATGAGCTTTTTACATGGTTTTACATTTGAAAATTCAATATTTACAAATTTTCCTATTGATGACATTTAGTGAACAAGGTGCTCTTGCACCAATTATCTATATACTTGGCTAAAAAACTATATAAGTCATCTCTCCCAAGGATATTTAACCACACATAGAAAATCAAGTACATGCCACAATATTAGACAATCTCATTCTTAAGAAGCCAATATTACATCCAAAATCTCTCTCTCTCTCTCTCTCATCTTGAGCACATCCAAGACATCAAAGAGCTTGAGACTTGAGTAATATCCTTGTTTGTTCTTTATTTTTTATGCTCTTTCTACTCAATCAAAGGTGAGGGTTTAATCTAGAGTAGGATTTTGTTAGCATGCATTTTCATTCTTTTATATTAGATTTTACCTTGAATCATAAAATGTAAATGCACAATTGGGTGAAAATATTGACTGACATGATTATAGTAGAAAATATAATTGCATTAAAAAATAATAGTAGGGAAAGAAAATAATGTAATATGTCAGCATGATTTTTTGATGAAAAAGTCATATGTATGACAACCAAGTTAAAGCACATAGACAAATCCTTACAAATATAGGTGGCATGAGATCATGCCCCAAAGTTAAATTAGCAAAGTTGGAAGCAAAAAGTCACATAGCTTCAAAAAGAGGAAACAACCACAATGAAATGAATACAAAGACCTACTAGGGAAATAATCATCAAATTACCAATTCAGCATAAAAATAAAATAGAAACAAGAATAATTAAGTTATAAGGGCAACATCAACACTAGGGGTTCTCCTCATCAAAGTTATCCCACCCACCACCTAACAAATTACCACCATCCTCAATGCACTACTAGATAGTAATAAAACATTGTCTCCTTAGGTTCTTCTTTCTCCTAAGCCTAAACATTCCTCTATAACATTGTGAGCATAATCACTTTTAAATCACGTCTATAATTGATAGCTCATTATCATTACTTTACAACTTAATATTAATTTATTGATAATAATAATTATCAATAATAATATTATGATTAATGATAATAATTTATTCATAATTTTATAAACATAATCATTGTTAAATTATATCTATTAACACAACCATTACTTTACAACTTAATACTAATTGTTAAGTTACATAAATATAAATTATATCCAATTCTCTTTAATACATTTATGTGTGGCTATGTAATATAACTACATTCATATAAACATAAATTTTAAATTGTGAGAGGGTTCACTTCTCCCATTTCGGAATATGAATAAACAAGGAATAATTTTAAGACAATAGTACACATTTTCTATACAATAATTAAACAATGAGAAACATTAAGAGCAAGGATCTTCTAAGGAGTTGACCCTCTTGTTTTGATAATATAATATTCTATTTCTTTGAAAAAATTAATGATACCTCATCTCCTTTATAATATAACTTTGTTCAATAAATAAAATAAGTTTAATGTATTGAAAAATATAAGATAAAAGATGCCAAGTCTTTTGATTCATCTTCTAACTTTTAACGTATACAATAAGTTTAATCTATAAATAAAATATAAGATAAAAGATGTAAAGTCTTCCAACTCATTTTCTAACTTTTAGCGTATACAATAAGTTTAATCTATAGAAAAATATAAGATAAAAGATGTAAAGTCTTCCAATTCATTTTCTAACTTTTAACGTACAAAATAAGTTTTAAACAATATCTATTGATTGAAGAGATTATAAAAATTAAAACAAAGATAAATAATCATTGATTTAGTGGAAAAAATCTTTACATTCATCTATAAGTTACTTAAACTATGTAAAAAATTATTTACAGCAGTATCCTTTGTAACTAGAGGTGCAACTAATAATAGTATATTAAAAAAGTTACAAAACTTTTTTTCTCTATACATTGAAGAAAATTAATGAGAAGGGTTTTAAAAATCAAGAGGCTCTAAAAAGGAAAAGGGCTTAAATAACTGGTTGGTTGTAATCAATATGGCAACTCTTTAAACAAGGCAAAGGAAACGTAGTGAAAAACTTTTTTCTCTCTATACATCGAAGAAAATTAACAGGAAGGGTTTACAAAACCAACATGTTGTAATAAAAACTTAGCTTAAATAATTGATAAGTTATAATCAACATGAGACTCTCTGCGAAGAAAATTAACAAGAAGGGTTTACAAAACCAACATGTTGTAATAAAAACTTAGCTTAAATAACTGATAAGTTATAATCAACATGAGACTCTCTGCGAAGAAAAGGTGCAATCAATGATATTATATTAAAAAAGTTACAAAACTTTTTTTCTCTATACATTGAAGAAAATTAATGAGAAGGGTTTTAAAAATCAGGAGGCTCTAAAAAGGAAAAGGGCTTAAATAACTGGTTGGTTGTAATCAATATGGCAACTCTTTAAACAAGGCAAAGGAAACATAGTGAAAAACTTTTTTCTCTCTATACATCGAAGAAAATTAACAGGGAAGGTTAACAAAACCAACATGTTGTAATAAAAACTTAGCTTAAATAACTGATAAGTTATAATCAACATGAGACTCTCTGCGAAGAAAAGGTGCAATCAATGATATTATATTAAAAAAGTTACAAAACTTTTTTTCTCTATACATTGAAGAAAATTAATGAGAAGGGTTTTAAAAATCAGGAGGCTCTAAAAAGGAAAAGGGCTTAAATAACTGGTTGGTTGTAATCAATATGGCAACTCTTTAAACAAGGCGAAGGAAATGTAGTGAAAAACTTTTTTCTCTCTATACATTGAAGAAATTAACAGGAAGGGTTTACAAAACCAGAATGTTGTAATAAAAACTTAGCTTAAATAACTGATAAGTTCTAATCAACATGAAACTCTTCGCAAAGAAAAAGTAGCACAAGTTCTTGTGGCAAAGTCTGGATCTGGTAAAGACAAGGCGACCCCAAATCTAGAGAACTCTCAGAGGAGACTTAAACAACACACTCTAAGCTTTGACTTGCTTGTGTGGCTGAATGGGTATTTCCACAGCTGCCGCTGCGAGGCAGGGGAGTCGCCCATCTCTTCTTAAACGAACCAGGAAAGTAGCAGGGGCTCTCCTCATCAATGGGGGCTATGCCGATGGTCATATGCTTGGCGCCTACGCTACTGCTCCTCAGAGCTCCAAAAAAGGTGGGCCTCGCTACAATCACACTTGTCTCTGGTCTGCTTTCCGTGGCCGTGGGTCCGCCCTCCTCAACCTTCATCTGCAATTGGAGCTTAATCTCCGTCATTCTGATAAGCCGGCGCAGGTTCTCTTCCTCCCGACTACTGCCGGACCTGTGAGCCTTGAAGGAAATGGGAACTTCTACAGCACTGTCCTGCCCACTCTTGCAATTCAACAGGCTCTCTACATACGCATTTCGAGCCCTGCAGAGCAGTTTTACTGGTAAGAGCACCAAATTCTTTGAGCATGCATTTCCTGCTCGAACCAGAACTTTCCAAACCCCCTTTCGCTTGGGCTTCTCCTTGGCTTTACCTTCATTGCCATTTTGCTCACGACAATCCATTTTTAGGGATTTAACCGAGCTCTAAAACCTGCAAACAGGAGTTGTTGGTTTGAGACGGAATACAGAATGAGAATTGTAATTTAAGGGGAAAAGTTGTCGTAACAGAGAAGGTCGCTTGACTTGCTCCCACCGTGGTGTTTACTCCATAATGTCTGGCTTGGAAGGGCGCTGTGGAATAAGATCATGCCGATCATCTTCATTGCAAAAGAAAAATCTAAGTCCAGTCAATATGCGCGTTGTCCGGGGTAATCGAAAATGATACCTTTGACGTTTTTTGTTTTATGGACTGTCGTACAGTCGATTGGTGCTGTGGGTTATACATATGGTGTGATTCCATTGGAAGCCTTTTGTACGTTTTTTATTTCTTCTTCCATGATAGAGATTTTTTTTTCTTGGAAGAGAACTTCCGATATCGGGGAAATTTCCCTCAGTCAAAAAGTTTGAAGTTTACAGTTTCTTTTTGTTCTGTCGTAGACGACTGAGTTTGGTGTAAGAGTCGCTGAACCAGAGTAGGTACATACAAAGTCTTTTTGTTTCTTGTTTTGTGTGGTTCAATTAGTTGAGTACAATTGGCTAGGGTGATGGTATGTTTCTTGATTGTGCCATCCATCAAGGTTCAAATCTTTATTAAATATGATGAGGTCATGATTGTGTCTGGGATGACTTTGATAGAACGGATATCATTTAGTTCTTGAGTCTGAGTCAAAGAGGTATTTTCATATGCTTGTGCTCTTGCATGAGATAGGAAAACAAACTTGGGGATGATATAAAATCCTCCAAAAAAATCATCTGTCTATGGTAAACTTTCCTAGAATCTTAGGCCACAAACAAATTACCATCACCTTATGACCACACCTTATGGCCACACAATTCCCGTTGATAGAATTGAAAGGTATTTATGAATATTTTAGAAGGAGATTATAAAAGATGAGGGCAGTTTGTCATTAGTATAAATTTAATGATACATGTAATTCAAAATATATAAGAGGGAGGTATTAATGATAAGAGAGATTTTTAAGAGATGGGATGACTTGTCATTACTATAAACTTAAGGACATGGATACCCTTATGACCACACAATTCTTATTGATGAGATTGGAAGGTATTAATGAATGTATTAAAGGAAGATTTCCAATCTTGTTGATGGGATTGGAAGGTATTAATGAATGTTTCCAAAGGACATTTTCAAAAGAGATGGGGATGGTTTTTTATTAGAATAAATTTTAAGGACATTGATACATCTAAATATAGAAGAGGAATATATTAATGATGAGGGAGATTTTTCAGAGATGGGGACGGTTTGTCATTAGTATACACTTAGGACATGGAAATATTTAAAATAATTGAGAAATTCCCACTCACTTATGAATTATTAAGATCCCTTTTGAAGAAGTCAACAAGACAATTGTCTTTTCCATCTTTGATTGTGTACCCTAAATATTGAAGCTATGATAATTTAAACTATCTCAATCAAGTGATATTTACGGTTAGGTACTTGACACTTCAAAGGAGAAAAGTCTATACCTACATCCATTTTGTCTTTTTATTTTACACTCACTTTGACCTTATTATAAGTGCATTATCTTAATACTTAACTTATTTGATATTGCTCATAAGCTAGCTTCATCCTTAAACTCATTATTTATAATTGATATCCTTCGGGTAAAAAGAAGACCGGTCTTCTCCCCTTTAGGATTTTACCCTTCTATATTAGACCTTGATAGTGGTTCTATCCCCTAGATAGAGTTGCACACATGATCATGTCCCCATAATTAAACCTCTTTTCTTTCTTCCTCAAACCAACCCTTTCAAATAATTTAATTGTTTTTTGTTAAGAAGGTAAATTAGATTTTAGAGGGGCCCTAAAATCTTGTAAACTAAGCAGAGAAACAACAAAAGCAAATTCAAAACACAACAAACCATTTATAACAATGGACCCATAATAAACATCCAATAAAGACAACCTAAACCACTAGACATAGAAAGGAGAAAACAAGATAAAACCCCAATTACATTTTCTTAAGAATTTTTGGAATCTCTGTAGACTTCTTGCTAGTAGAAATTCTCATGTAACTTGACAAAGTCCAATAGATCCTTTTTTCTCCTCGGAGGTTTTCTTCTTGCTAGCTCTAGTTGTGGTACTAGGACTTTCCTTCTCACTCTCTTCCCCTAGAAATACTAATATTGGTAATGTGTATAATATGGCTCTCATTCAAATCCTTTAGCTTGTCCATAAGAACTTCAATATTTGCAATATTGTTCTAAATAGTGCATTTGTTGACTTAGACTACATGGTTGAGATCATCTTTGATGGTCTCGAGTTCCTTTTTAAGATTGATGAGTTTAATAGCTCGTGTTACTATTTCTAGTTTTCCTAATAACCATGTTGATCATATTCTCCATTTTCATATCAAATAAATATTTCTCAATTTTGTTTATCTTGGGAATTTTTGTCACATTGGAATGCACCCTTAAGAAGATTATTGTAGCAATTCTCCTTCCAATTGACACAATGAAAACACTCATAGGTTGTGGCTGACCTCAAATTTGGAGTAAATCTTTAGAGAGGGTTGGTTCCCCTAGAATATCACCTAAACTAACCTATTCTACTATTATTAACAATGAAAAGGGATAGAAATTAAGTTTGAAATTGAACTTAAAACATAAAAATGAGGTGATACACTAGAAATTTCGAGTCATGTTTGCACTTGCATATGTCTTCACAATAAGACCAACTAAACCAACTAGCATACACAACTCATACTGACATGTTTTTTGCGTAAGTGTTCCATAACAAGATTTTAAATTTATAATAGTATTTACAAGGAAGGTTTTTCATAATTGGAGCTTGCATAAATTTGATAAAAACAAACTATGATTTGCAAAATATATGTGTTATTGTATGAAGGAAAAGAGAATGAGATAATAAATTAATGATAAAAAAAAATTATAACAGAAAAAGATCAACCATTTGATAATTTTGCACAAAAATACAACTCATGAGAAGCTAAAATGGCTCTTTATTGATCAAAAAGACATATTACAACAAAGAAAAAGTTTGTTACAATATATTTCTAAAAAAATGAGTTCAAATGCTTGACTATTGATAATAATGTCTTGCATCAACAATTATTATGTCATATATAATGTTGTTCTACCTTTACTAAGTGTACCTTTTCAAATCTAACAAACATGAGATAATATAGTATACATGTCTTTGGAAAAAATAACTACATTCTTTGTCTTGAATTTCCTAGTCAACCTTCTTAGGGGTGCTTGGGAAGCTTATTCCTCATTTGACTCCTTTGAAAGCTCAAAAAAAGGCTCCAACTGGGTGTTGAGGGAAAGAAATGTTTATCTTTCAAAAATATATCTCCTTTGGATGCTCCTAAAAAAGCTCCGATCAACAACCTTTATATCCTAGATGCTTGCAAGATGTTGGAAACTATTATTATAAGTGTCTTAACTACCCTAACTAACCCTTATGCTCCTCAACTGCTACTCGCGTACACATAAAATATGGTTTGAATGATTTTGAAGGGAAACAAGTCTCTTTGTGGCATAGGATAAGGCTCTCGAATGCTTTCTTTAATGTTGTCTCTGCTTTGAAGACTTGTCAAAAAGTCTTCCGTTCACCATTATGAAGTCAAACTCCTTGTTTCTTATCTCTATCATAAGAATGGTTCAATAAGATTGTCATGATTGTACCTTATTCACTATATGCCAACCCTTTGGTGTATGGTCACTAATAGGCACATATAGTGGTTTAAATGAAAATTATGGACCATCTTGTAGGTTATTATTCTCATGGGACTATGTCTTTTGAGTGACTGCCCTTATATGTTTTAGCAAAACCTTGTCACATTTGATACCACTTTCCATTAGTGACTATCTTATAGATTGCCCCCTCATGGACTACCCTTTCATGGCATATACTGTACAATTCTATGAGTTTGGAAATAATCCTATCACCATGAAATGCCATTGTGGATCATTCACTAAACACGACCTTCAATAACTAGAAATTCTATCACCCACATACCATAAGCTTTTATATGTGTCAAAGAACTTGTAAGTTCCTCTCTATGTCCCTTTCTCAATAGTTCCTATGAGTGTGTATCAAAACCTATAAATTGCATTTGATGGTATTATTTTTACTATCTTAGACTTGTTTATCTTTCAGTTTTCTCAAGTCCGCATCTTTGTAGGCTTTACTACTTTATATACTGAATTGGAGTAGGTATATACAAAGTATTTTTATTTCTTTTTTCTAAAAAAATGTCTTTTATTAAAGGGTTGTGGTTTAATTAGTTGATACAAATTATGAAAGTGATGGTGTTGCAAATCATTGCAGTGTTGTCATTGATGTCAATAGGGAGATTGTTGCACTATGTTGTTATTAGTGTTGTCATTGATGTCAACCTATGTCAACCTCAAGTGTGGTGTTGAACAAGTGTTGAAGGTGAGGAGATTGTTGGTGTTGTAGATGGGGAGATTGTTGCAATCTCTAGTGTGGTCATGTTGAGAATGAGTTGTGGTGTTGAAAAGGTGTTGTTGATGCAACTGGTTCACTTGGTTTACAAGTGCTTTTGAGAAAATTAATATAAAGTGTGTGCAAGGTGATAGAGGTGTGTTTTGTGTTGTGCTCCACATTTCTTCTTGGTTGAAGATATTTTTTTGCGGTTTGGATGTGATGTTCATAGGTGTTTATAGGTGTTATATCCAAAGTTTTAGGTTCTTGATCTTGTGGCAGTGGAAGTTGTGTTTGACAATGTATTAGACTATAAAGAAGGTTGTCTTGGAGAAATGGAATTGCTCCACATTTCTCCACAATGTTGTTTCTTGTCTAATGGATTTGGGAATGTGTTTATACTACTTGTATCTACCTTCCCTTGGAGTTTTGAGTATTCAATTTTTCTGCAAGCTTGGATTCATAAGTTGTGTTCTATGGCAATGTGTTTGGTTGCACAAAATGGATGTGTTCTTTAGTTTCAACTGGTTTTGATAGTGTTGCTAAATTTTTTGATGGTGTTGGAATATTTTGGGATGTTGTGGAGTGTTTCTATATGATTCACATGTTGTTTTTGGACCTGGAGAGGCATGTATGTGGTTTCTTATTAGTGTTAGTGCAGGTTTGGCTGACCTGGTGTGCTAGCGCTAATTGTGAAGGTTGTTTGTTATTTGTAGAAGTGTAGTGAAGCATTTCAATGTATATTTGGGTCCTATTTAACCGTTTGTGTGGTATACCTTCACTTATTTCCACCATGGAAGTGTTTGGTGTTGACCTATTTGTTGGTTGCACATTTGAGGTTCATACATTTCATTGAGGATGACCTAAACAAGATTGTTTGAGGCCATGGAGGATATATAAGAAAGGTTAGTTGTTGGAGATGTTGCAATATGTGTGTGATTATGTGAATGTTATCAAGCATGGTGATCTAAGTGTGAGCTTAAATTCCTAAGGCTACTAGATGCAGTGAGCAAAAGGTGTCTACATTTTCAATGTGCCTGAAGTTGTTGGAGGCAATGAGCCGAAGGTTGCAGATGGTATAGTGTTGTTTTGGTGGATCTTCTTCCTATTGCTCTGAGGTAGTGAACCTCCTTGTAATTGTCTTCTTCTATTCTTCTTTCTTTCAGACAATGATTCCTTTGCGCAATGACCCTTTCTTCTCTTTCGACAGTGAGCCCTTATGGAAGTGAACCTATCGTATTTGGTAATTTTATTCATATATATGTAAGTTAATCCTCACCATGGATTTTCCCTAATTAGGGTTTTCCACGTAAATTTGGTGTTCTCTTGTGTATGGTTGTGGTTGTGTTGATGTTTCATATGTTTACTTTTTGACAATGCTTAATGCAAGTTTGATGATTTTAATGTACAACTGATTCACCCCCCCTCTCAGTTGTCCTATGTGTCTAACAATTGGTATTAGAGTTGTGGTTCCTTGGAATAAGCTTAATTTCTTGAGGTAGATTTGATGGTTCGCAAGAATGGTGTTAAGGTCCCTATGCTCGATGGAACAAACTATCCTTTCCGGAAAGCTAGGATGGAAACCTTGTTTTATTAGGGTTTGGTGTATGGAAATCAGTGGAGAATGGATATACTATTCTTGCTACTGCTTTGACAAGTGATGATGAGATAAAGGACTATGAGAATAATGGAAAATAAATGAATGTTATCTTGAGTGGGAGTTCTCTAATTTAAAACTTGTGAAGGTGATAAGCCTCAAAACTACTAAAATATCTAGACAAAGTTACAAAAAAAATATGAAGGAGATGATAAGATTAAGCAAGCAAAGATGTAGAATTTCAAAGCCAAATTTGAAACCCTAAGGATGTCAAAATATGAAGACATTGCAGCCTACATGCTCTAAGTGGATGAAATCATCAATGCCATCAATGGTCTTGGTGGAAAGCTCGAGGAAATTGAAGTTGTGGAAAAGGTATTGATAACTCTTCCTAAATTTTATAGTGCTAAAGTTTCTGCTATTGAGGAAGCTTAGAATTTGGATCAATACACTAGAGATCAAATTTTTGGTGCTTTAACAACTTTTGAATTGAGATATTTTGAGAAAGATGCTCTATGGAAAGAAACTGCTTTTAAATTCAACAAGAAAGAGGGGAATGATGAATTTAATTCAGATGATCTTTCAATCTCTTTTTATAATTGTTGCCTCCTATTAAATTTCTCTCAATTTTGTTTTTTTCACTTTTTGTTTTTCTTATTCTTTTCTTTAACTTTAGGGTTCTTATGTCCTTTGTTAAATTAATTAATTTTCTGCTTTGCAATTTCTCCAATTCTTCTCCTCCCTTTGACTTTCTTATCTTTTTGGATTGAGTGCATCTCATCCTCCCCTCACCACCTTTTCCCCTATTTATATCCAAGTCTGCTATCTATTCTTCACTTCTCTCTATCTACTAATCATCCTGATGATGGATCATGGAGTATGATCCGAAACATTGATGAAAAAAACAACACACAGTTTTATCCAGAAATCTTGACTACTTACTTCAGATGATCTTGATGAGGTGAAAGTAAATTTTGTAAGGAGATTGAAAAAGGGCACTAGAAAATACAAAGTTAAGTTACCCTAAATTAAATGTTTCAATTTTAGAAAGATAGGTCATTATGCTTCTAAATTTCTAGTCAAAGTATCAAATGACAAACATAAAGATCATAAAGGTAAATCTATCAAGAATATTTATTATGTTAAAGAAGATAGTGGTGTATCTGATGATGAGGAATCAGACTATCGAGATGATGGAAGCGATGAATTCTTTTTCATGCTTTAAATCTTGGAACTAATTCTACTAATCCTAAAAAATGTGTGAAGGAAAGTGCTCCAAAAATAGGTCATTGTATTGAAGGAACTATGTTGACTACTTTTCATGCAAAAGAGGAGAGACACTACTGGATAATTGATAGTGGATTCTCAAATCATATGATAGGTGATAAGAGTAAATTTTTTAAGCTTGAAAAGTATGATGGCGGTCTTGTTAAGTTTGGTGATGATACATTTGCTAAGATCTATGGAAAAGGTTCAATTAGTTTTGATGGAAAGCATAAAATAGATGATGTTATGTATGTCAAGGGTCTCTAACATAATATTCTCAGTGTAGGACAATTGTGCAGTAGAGGATACAATTTGGTGTTTTAGGATGATGGTTGTGAAATAAAAAAAGGTAGCTTTGGAACTTTGGTTACAATAGGAAAAAGGACTAAAGGAAATGTTTATTAGCTCAAAGGTGGTGGTGTTAAGTGCTTTATGTCTCAAATCAATGAAATTTAGTTATCTCATAGAAGAATGGGCACATCAATTTTGATAGCTTAGTGAAGATCAATTCTACTAATGCTATGAGAGATATGCCAAGGATTACAAAGCATAACAATGCAATTTGCAAGGAGTGTCAATTTAGAAAGTAGACTAAGAAGAGGTTCAAAACTAAAGAATATTCTATCACAAGACCTTTGGAGTTGGTGCATACAAACCTATGTAGACCTACTAAAACAAGAAGCTCTCAATGTGACAAGTATTTTATGTTATTGATAGATGATTTCTCTAGAATGACTTGCGTAGCATTTCTCAAAGAAAAATCAGAAGCTCTAGATAAGTTTAAAGTATTTAAATCTATGGTTGAGAATGAAATGGATTTGAAAATCAAGTACTTAAGGTCTGAAAGAGGTGGTGAGTTCACCTCCAATGAGTTTAATAGTTTTTGTGAGGATCATGATTTAAAGAGACATTTATCAGCTCCTACGAATCCTCAACAGAATGGAGTTGTGGAGAGGAAGAATAGGTCAGTTCAAGAAGAAACAAGAACCATGATGAAGGAAGTAAATCTACCGAATGTCTAATAGAGAGAAGCTATTCATACCGCAATGTACATTTTTAGCATAGGACAAGCAAGAGTGAACAGTTCAAAGACCCCATATGAACTATGATATGAAAAACCTCCTACCGTGAAATATTTAAGTTTTTGGAAGTAAATGTTAGGGTGAAGAGAACTTAGGAAAGTTTGATGCAAGATCAGATGAAGGAATCTTCCTTGGATACTCTACAAAGAGCAAGGTGTACAAATGCTATAACAAAAGGCTGAAGAAGATAGTTGAAAGCGAAAGTGTCAAAAAAGATGAAGAATCACATTAGAGATCTGTGTTGATAGAAGGATATGAATTTGATGAATCCCCTTGCAGAGAAGATGAAGAAGAAGAAGAAAAAGAAAAAGAGATTATAGTGGAAGAGGAAGAAGCTTCAAAAAAGAATCCTAAGACTCCTAAGTATGTGCAGAAGAATAATTTTGAAGACCAAATCATTAGAGATAAGAGAAAATGAGTGTTGACTAGAAGACGAGTTGATATGAAAAAGGAACAGGTAAAATTTTGTTTAATTTTTGAAGTAGAACCTAAAATTTTAATTGAAGCATGCAAGGATGAGAGTTGGATCAAAGCCATGGAAGAAGAACCGAGGCAATTGAGAAAAATTGGACATGGGAATTGGTCCCAAGACCAGCAGACAAGAATGTGATAGGAACTAGATGGTTTTTCATGAAAAAATTGAATGAGGATGGAAAATTTGTTAGAAACAAGGCTAGACTTGTTGTAAGGGCTACTCACAAATGGAAGGAATATATTTTGAAGAAAAAATTTCTCTGATGGCGAGAATGGAAGCCATTAGGATGTTTTTTGCTTTTGCATCACATAAAGACTTCAAGGTATATCATATGGATGTCAAGTTTGCATTTTTGAATGGTGAGTTAGAAGAAGAGGTTTACATTGAACAACCAAAAGGTTTTCAATTTTTAGGAGATGCTCATATGGTTTACTGGTTGAAGAAAGCATTATATGGACTCAAACAAGCCTAGAGCTTGGTATGCAAGACTGGATAGATACTTGTTGCAATAGGGATTCAAAAAGGGTAATGCAGATAGTAACCTTTACTTCAAGGTTGAGGGAGATCAAATCCTGATTGTAGTAGTGTATATTGATGGCATAATATTTGGAAGAAATGAAGGAATGTGTAAGAAGTTTGCAAAGGAGATGAAAAATGAGTTTGAGATGTTTATATTTGGGGAGATGAATTTCTTCCTTGGGCTACAAATCAGTCAATCAAATAAAGGTATATTCATTTCAAAATAAAAGTATGTTAAGGAAATTTTAAAGAAGTTTGGAATGGAGGACTCTCAACCAATATGTACTCCCATGGTTACTGGTTACAAGTTGAGAAAATATGATGAATCTTCTAAGACAAATCAGAGTAAGTATAGATCAATGATTGGTAAATTGCTATATCTAACTGCTACTAGATTGGATATCATGCATGCAGTATGTCTTGTAGCAAGATTTCAAGAAGATCCTAGAAAATCACATGTGGCAGCAATAAAAAGGATATTCAAATACTTGAAGGGAACTCTGTACTTTGGTATATGGTACCCTACGGATACTAATTTCTCCTTGAATACTTATACAAATGCAGATTAGGCAGGTTGTATAGATGACTAAAGAATTACAAGTGGAGGTGCTTTCTTTCTTGGAAGAAAATTGGTTTCTTGGTTGAGTAAGAAGTGGGATTCAGTGTCATATCTACAACACAAGAAAAATATATTGCAGCAGCATCTTGTTGCACATAGGTTTTGTGGATGAAGTAAACATTGAAGGATATCAGAGTATCATACAATGAACCTATTCATATCTTTTGTGATAATACAAGTGCTATTAACATTTCAAAAAATCTAGTAATGCATTCAAGGACAAAACATATCTCTATCTGGTATCACTTTCTAAGAGAGAAAGTTGCAAAGAATGAAGTGAAGTTGGAATATGTGCCTAAAAAATATCAAATAGATGACATTTTCACAAAGGCTCTTCTAAAAGATACATTTGAGTATCTCTGACAAAAGCGAGGGATTATTGCCTCTCCTTTCAACTAGATGCATGAGTTGGTACATCTGTCCAAGTGAGCATATCAAGATACATTCTTGGTCCTGGACTGATGAAGGCTACCTCTCAGGGGGAGTAGGTTGTAGTGTCTTTGGTTGGTGCAATTAGTGGGAGCATATCTTGTGTCCCTAAGGAGGAGAGAGTGGTGGAGAGAGTTTTCTAGAGAGAAAGTAAGTTGTAGGTGTTGGGAGAGTGAAGTAGTAAGTTGTAGGTGTTTCTTGAAGAGAATTATGCATGTGTTGTCCTTTACAATTGTTTTCAAAGGGGGAAAGTGAAGTATGAAAAAAAAAAGGAAAGAATTGTAAGAAAAAGGGGGAGAGAAAAGTTTGAAAAACATGGATAAAGAGAGAATTCTAAAATGTAAGAAGTGTTCCAGTGAGGGGGAGTGTTTCTTGAGTACTTCTTGATGCAGGGTCTCCTTTTGTGAGATAGCGTTGCCATTGTAGGGTTGCTTTTATTGTTGATGATTTTCAAATTGGTGTTTCAATCAATGACAAATGGGGAGGCTGTTGGAGATTATTGTAGTGTTGTCATTGATGTCAACAGGGAGATTGTTGCACTATGTTGTTAGTAGTGTTGTCATTGATGTCAACCTATGTTAATCTCTAGTGTGGTGTTGAGAAAGTGTTGAAGATGAGGATATTTTTGGTGTTGCAGATGGGGAGATTATTGCAATCTCTAGTGTGGTCACATTGAGAAGGATTTGTAGTGTTGAGTAGGTGTTGCTGATGTAGTTGGTTCACTTGATTTCCAACTGCTTTTGAGAAAATTAATATAAAGAGTGTGTAAGGTGACATAGGTGTGTTTTGTGTTGTGATATGCATTTCTTTTTGGTTGAAGATATGCTTGTGTGGTTTGGATGTGATGTTTAGAGGTGTTTACAGGTGTTATATCTAGAGTTTTAGGTTTTGGATTGTGCGACAGTGGAAGTTGTGTTTGATAGTGTGTTGGAATGTGAAGAAGGTTTTCTAGAAGAAATGGAATTGCTCTGCATTTCTCCACATTGTTGTTTCCTATCTTACGAATTTGGGAACGTGTTTATACTACTTATATCTACCTTCCCTTAGAGGAAATGTGGATGGATGTCAAATTTGTTGAGGAAAAGGGGAAGTTGCAGCAGTGAGGCTTGAGGAGATCCTTGTGCAAAAGGATGGCAAAGAGGAGAATGAACTGGAGAGCATGCCTTATTGAAGGCATGAAAAAGGAAAGAAAATGAAAAATTACATCAGTGTTTGAGAAGAAAGAAGTTATAAACCTTGAAGATGGGATTTTTTTTGCAATAGTGGTGATTTATTTGGAGGACATGAAGAGGATGGTGGTGATAAATGGTGAAGACAAAGGTGTTGTAATTGAAAGTGAGAGGGGAAAAATTACAGTCGTGGGAAGAAGAGGTAAATTTTTATTTTCCTAAATATTCCAATTATAATATATGATGATTTGCGTCAACTCAATTTAAAGAGAGAAAGGGAAGAAAGCTTGAAGGTGTTAAGGGTAAAGTACAAAGTTATGTCACACTTTATAAAGGAAACAACCAACGCTAATCCAAATTTTATATTTAAATCACTAAAAGGTGGCATATATATTTTGAAATTTGAAATGATGTAAATGTTGTCACATAAAATTGCACCCTACTGAACTGAACAAGCGTTTAGTGTCCTAATGACACAATATAAATGACCTCAAGGTGTAGGACCTTGCAAGATGAGGTCAAGTCTTCAGAAGGTTGGCTTTCTTTTCCAAACTAAGTGCAAATGTGTTAGTCTAACCCAACACATGAAAGTACTAATGCTAACCTACTCTAATAGATCATAAGGGAAAAAGGTAGAAAGAGACATGAAATGTGAAAGAAGGTGATGCACTGAATTTAGAGTTTGTTCCTTCCAACTTCATAACAACATAATATGTCAAAAAAACAACTAAAACACCTACTCAGATATGAAGGTAAATGAAATTTACTCAAACATGCAAGATGTAATGTGATAATAGTTGAATTTTATTGACATAAAGCTTGAAGTAACCTTTACAATGATAGAATGCAAGAGTTGCAGGTTTGCAAAAGAAAAATCCCAGAGGGGCTAGAGGAAGGATCCATAATAATGATACAATATTTTCCTTTATGGTTCAAGCATAACCAAGATTTGAAATTGAAACCCTAACTCTAAACTAACTAGGGTTACAAAAAGATGAACTCCAATCATATTAAAATATCTGAACTCCACTTACATAGATCAACCACCAAGCCATAAGGGCTCTAACATCTCAAATGACCCCCAGACAATGAATATCATGAATGCAGGGATGGGTACCCATGAAATTTGTGACAAAATATTAGATTGACATACCTTGATAAGAGAAATGTGGTCTCTACAACACATTGAAGAGTAATGGCGTCATCCAATTCTGAAAAGAAACATTGAAAAGGCATAAAAAATTAGGCCATAGTTGATCTAATTTGATCTAGTAATTGAGAAAGTCATTACAACATTACTTCTGCAAATCTACTACAAACTGAAGTAAATAGACGTTGAAGATTGAATGTTGGTCATTGGATTGGAGATGGATGGCTCAAATCAGATTCCCAAATGAAATTTAAAACACAATCATTGATCGCAGGAGAATCAAGATCAACGACTATTATGTAGCCTTAATACATCATTGATCTCCTCAAGAGTATAAGATAGAAATTCGCGATGCACAAGATGCATGTGATGCAATGAAAATATGCCACTTGTTTTCTCGGACATGTGTCACACAATCACTTTGTCACTCATTGAACCTGAACCCACCATATCATTTCCATCTCACATCGCAAGAAGCACCCCACCACCTTGCTTCACAACAACAATGTAAAGCAAGGGGGTGATGCAACCTCAACCATTGGATATTCTATTAGGGTTAGAGATGGCAGATATCTAACAATTAAATGAAGATTTAATTAATAAAACAGAGAAACTAAAACATGCACATAATAAATCATAACACAGAATTTAACATGGTTCACCCAATATGGGCTACATCCACCAAACTGCAGCCATCCAATACTTTTATTATCCAGTGAAAAACCTATTACAATCTTGCAAATAATCGTGTTTTTCATCATACAATAATACCCATCTGAACCCCTTTTTAACAAACTTAGAAGCTTCCAGATTTTTGGTTCTACAAAAACCTATTAGAAGCAAGGACAGGGGGCTGGGGTGTACAGTATACCATGGGCTATATAGTATAGCATGATCAGTTGCCACATACCAAAAATCTCCCACTTGGAGACTGATCAGGCTCCACACCATCACAACCTCCCACTTGGAGACTAATCCTGGACAACACTGCTGCACTTACAGCTCCCACTGGAAATAAGTACCTTGCACCTTGCTGCTCTGTTATACTTGAATTCAACCTTGAAGGCCAACCGAAGCTGAAGAGGAGCTCAGCTTCTCCCTTGGCACTGCCTTCGTAAACATATCTGCTGGATTTACATCTATATGTATCTTGTCCAACTTGACCTTTCCATCCTCCAACACTGACCGAATGAAATGATATCTCAACTGTATGTGTTTTGTTTTAGAATGCAAGGCATAATTCTTTGCAAGATGTATAGCACTCTGACTGTCTGTAAACAAATAATTTCCAGCCTGTTGTTTTCCCAACTCATCCATGAAAAGTTGCAGCCATATCATCTCCTTTGCTGCCTCTGTTGCAACAACATACTCTGCCTCTGTGGTGGATAAAGCAACCACCTTTTGCAGTCGAGAAATCCAACTCACTGCTGTCCCACCAACTGTAAATACATAACCTATGGTACTCCGCCTAGTATCTATATCCCCTGCTAAATCTGAGTCAACATAGCCTTTTAAATCAGTATTAGAGCCCCCAAAACATAAACAATTATTGGATGTACCTCTCAAATACCTGAGAATCCATTTTACTGCATTCCAATGCTCAACTCCGGGATGACTCAAATACCTGCTAACAACTCCTACAACATGTGCAATATCTAGTCTAGTGCATACCATGGCATACATTAAACTACCTACAGCTGAAGCATATGGTACCTTGGACATTTTTTCTTCCTCCTCTTGTGTCTTTGGACACATATCCTTAGTCAATTTAACATGACTAGGCAAAGGTGTGCTGACAGCTTTTGCATTCTCCATATGAAATCTCTGCAACACCTTTTCAACATAATTAGCCTGAGATAAAAACAATTTTTTGTTTTTCCTATCTCTACAAATTTTCATACCAAGGATTTGTTTTGCTGCCCCTAAATCCTTCATAGCAAAAGATTTTGCTAACTGTTGTTTTAGCTCACTTATGTGATCCATGTTAGACCAGCTACAAGCATGTCATCAACATATAAACATAAATAATGTAGCTACATCATCCCTCTAAAATAAAACAATATTTAATTACACTGTAGCCTTGCTCAACCCATAAACTAAATTTCAAATACCATTGCCGAGGTGCTTGCTTCAAGCCATATAAGCCTTTCTTCAATCTCACACTAGTTTCTCCTTACCTTGACCTCAAATCCTTGTGGCTGTTCCATATATTTCTCCTCTCCAAATCACCATGGAGAAAGGTTGTTTTAACATCGTCGTTCTAAATGCAAATCTTCAAGAGCCCACAATACTTAAAACAATAAGAATAGAAGTCATTTTAACAACAGAGAAAAAATCTCATCAAAATCAATAATCTTTTTCTCAGTGCAAATCCCTTTACAACTAACTGGCTTTAAATATTTTCTTACCTCCATCCTCCTCTTTCAACCAGAATCCATTTGTTTGGTAAATCCTTGCAGGGCAACTTGCATAATTCCCAAGTCCGATTTTCCAACAAGGAGTCCATTTCTTCTTCCATTCCATGCTCCCACTGAACCTTGGTATCCACCTGCATAGCTTCATCATAATATTCCCGGTTCACCAACATTAGTTAACAAAATAGTATACAAAGAGGGAGAGAATCTTTCTGGAGGTCTACCTTAACCTTGAAGATCGTCTAACATGAGTTTGTGGTATTTGTTGCTGCTGTTGTTGCCCAAAGATGAGGAACCATCAAACATCATTGTTGGGAATATCATCCAACACTACATAATCATTTTCTTTCTTCTCATGCTGCAGCAACAGATCTTTGTACAACACTTTCTCATTGAATATGACATCCCTGCTTCTCACAATTTTCTGATTTTCAAAATCCCAAAGCCTATAACTAAATTCATCAATGCCATATCCAACAAATACACATTTCTTTGATTTTGCATCAAGCTTGGTTCTATTTTCAGAATCTACATGTGCAAATGCTTCACAACCGAAGGTTTTGAGAAAAGAATAACTCACCTTCTTACCTTTCCATGCTTCCTTGGAATACCACAACCCAAAGGATTAGAAGGACCTCATGATTAAATAAACAACAGTTGTTTACAGTTCTTGCCCACATTTTGGGCAACCCAAAGATGCAATCTCATAGTCTGTGCATACTCCATTATTGTACTATTCATAACCACCACTCCATTTTCCTATGGAGTCCTTGGAACTGTTTTTTGCCTACGAATACCATTAGAGGAACAATAATCTTCAAACTCTTTATTGCAATACTCACCACCATTATCAGATCTGAGACATTTTATCCTTTTACCCGTCTCATTCTCAACCAAGCTTCTCCATTTTTTAAAAGTTTAAAATACATCAGATTTCTATCTAAGGAAATAAATCCATACCTTTTTAGTTGCATCATCAATGAATGTAACATAATACAGAGCCACCGAGAGAAGATACCTGAGCTGGTCCCCATACATCCGTATGCACAAGCTCCAATTTCTCATCTTTCTTTTGCTTCCCATCCTTGAGAAAACTTACTCTCTTTTGTTTTCCATACACACAACTTTCACAGAAATCCATATTAACACATTTTAGACCTGGTAAAACATTATTTGAATGAAGTACTTTCATACCTTTGGCACTCATATGCCCAAGTCTATTATGCCACAGTGTTGATTCAGAGTCCACAACAACTGTATGATCTTCTACTGAATCATAAGAATGTCCTCTAACATTGATCTTTTTTCAGAATAATTAAAGTAGAAGGAACAATATGACTCGCATAAAAGATATAAGGTGCCTACTTTCACACCTTTTGCTACCACTAAGGCACCCTTTGTAACTTCCACTTTTATCACTAAATGTAACAACACAACTTTCATCATCTAGTTTCCCCGCTGAAATTAAATTTTTGTTAACTTTGAACATGCCTTACCTCATGAGTAGCCAATGATTCTCATTCCACAACTTAATCTTGATTCTTTCCCTTTCCAACAATCTGATAGGGTTTGTTATCTCCTAAATAAACCAGCCCAAAATCCCCTTTGACATAATCAAGAAAATAACTTCTATGGGGGTAGCATGAAATGAAGCCCCTGAATCTAACACCCAAGAATCATCAGCATTATCAAGGGAAAGAATCAAAGCATCCTCATCAGATTTATTACTTACCACATTTTCCTCTTTGCTTCCTTCCTTTTTGTCTCCATCTTTATTTTTCCGAGACCAGCAATCTTTCTTCAAATGACCCGGCTTACCATAGTACCAACAATCCCTCTTGTCTCTAGATTGGGACCTTTTGTCCCTTTGATTTTCCTGACTTCCTAATGCATTTCTGCACTTTTTCCTCTCTTTGTTCTACCCTCGCATTCAAACACGCTCGGTGTGGATGTTCCACCCAAGCTTTTCCTACGAATTTCCTCGCTCAAAATAACACCAACAACATCATCAAACTTCAATGTATTCAAACCAGAAATAGAATTGCTAACAACCATTACCAAGTTATTCCAAATTTTCGGCAAAGAACACGAATCAAAAGAGCCCTAACTTCTTCATCAAAATTTACGGTGTTAATTGACTCAGAATCAGATTAAACTCATTCAAATGATCAGAACCAACCCACCTCTACCATTTTCATATTAAATAAACGCTTCATAAGAAATACCTTATTCAAGCGAAGGCTTTTCATATAACTTCGCCAGGGTTTCCATCAACTCTTGAGTTGTCTTTGCTGTTGTAATATTAAACGCCACCGATTGTGCCAGGCATAGACGAATACTGCCAAGAGCCTTTCTATCCAAGATCTCCCAGTCCTCATCTGACATTGCTGCAGGTTTCTTGGTTTTCCCTTCCAATGGCAGCCATAAATCCTTCTGATAGAGATAGTCCTCCATCTACATCTTCCATAACTGATAGTTCTGCCCATTAAACTTCTCAACCTTCTTACCCTCGTCTGCCATTGCTCCCACTCAACCGTGAGACTCCCACTCAGCCGTGAGACTTTCCTACAGACGATAATCGAAACACAACTTGCTCTGATACCACTTGTTAGGGTTAGAGATGGCAGATATCTAACAATTAAATGAAAATTTAATTAATAAAAGCAGAGAAACTAAAACATGCACAGAATAAATCATAACACAGAATTTAACGTGGTTCACCCAATCTGGGCTACATCCACCAAACCGCAGCCATCCAATACTTTTATTATCCAGTGAAAAACCTATTACAATCTTGCGAATAATCGCATTTTTTATCATACAGTAATACCCATCTGAACCCCTTTTTTAACAAGCTTAGAAGCTTCCAGATTTTTGGTTCTACAAAAACCTATTAGAAGCAAGGACAAGGGGCCAGGGTGTATAGTATACCATGGGCTATACAGTATAGCATGATCAGTCGCCACATACCAACATATTCTTCATTTAATCTCAACCCTTCATCGCTCATCATGGAAAGGTACCCACTGACAAAATGTAAAGACACAATGTGAAGAACCCTCATGATGACCATTAGATATTTTCCTTCAAGTCTAAACCATTGATGATCTCATCGTGGCAAAAAGGACCATCGCGGATAGCACCTGGGTGGAATTATTCACAATAATGATGTGAATGATGCATGCGATGACTATTAGATCTTGATTCATTGAATATGAACCATTGAAACACACAAGGAAAACTGAGGCCTCGGGCCCACCATGACACCTATCACTTGCCCACGTGCTCGCCAAGATAATAAGGTACCCACCACCATTATTGTAGGATAGCAAGCTACTGCCACCTATCCATGTTTATGTCATACACCCTTCCATCACTCATCATGCAAAGGAATCCAACCTATTGGAACATAACCACGATGCACTAGAGGCTAGCGATGATCATTAGATTCTCATTCCTCATCTCCCCCCATTGATCCTCGACCATCACACATCATAAGAAGCTCAAAAAAATTAATTTCACAACAACGATGTGAAATGATGGCATGATATTTGTTAGATCTCCTCCATTGAATCTAGGTCATTCATCACGCATTGTGCATTTGACTAGAGCCTTTCAACATGAAACATTGATTCAAAGAGTCCGCACGATGCAAAGGGACATATAGGCCATTTTGCATTGTGGAAGTGAAATATAAAGGCCAAAAGACTATAGTGACTAGTGATCCAAAGGAAATGAGTTCATCACTCATCATGGAAATGTAGCTGATGAAAATTAAGGTTTCAGTGATGGGAGATACAAAGAATTAAGCGGTGGTAATTAGCATATGACTTAAAATTGTTAATAAAAGGGGGTTGTGCCTTAGGTAAAATGAAGAATGGGGACAAACACTTCATAGTTCGAAGGTTGAGAGGATGAGATACCTCTTACTGAAGAAAGGTAAGAGGTAGAGGGAAATGCCAAAACCCATAACACAATATCCCAACACTTGATCAAATTTTGGAGTCAAGGCATCGGTAAGGAGAAAAATGGAATGGGAAGGTGAAAAATAAGGGATTCAAAGGTCAAACCTTAGACTATCAGAGGTCAAAGATCAGGAAAAAGGCTTATCTCTTATCGAAGAAAGGTAAGAGGTAAGAGGTAAGAGCGAAGGCCGAAGGACGAGGATGAAAAATGTAAGGATGGAAGAGGAAAGGGAATGATAAGGGGTAAAGGGTAAGACCAAAGGATGAAACTCGAAAGACTTAGAAGAAAAGGGAGAAGGAAGGGAGTGATGGAGAAGGCATGAATAAAGTGGGGAAGTGACAACCCAAAAACTTGAAAAACTTAGACTTAGCCAATTTCAGGAATACTTCAAGGGAAATACATGCAAGATGACCCATGGAAGATCACTCAGATTGGACATCAGTGATAGGTCATCAAAGGGGGCCTTAAAATGAATTTTTTTTGGTGATTTCTATGGGATGATTTCCTACTAATCATGGAGTCCAAAGGCCTTATCAGTCCATTGGGCACAAAGTCATGAAAGGGGTCAACAAAACTGGGCCTTCTCAAAGCAAAACAAAACATGTGTAGTTGTACTTGGAGGAAAGCATGGAAACTAGGAACATACATTCCCTTAAGGAGAATGTAGGGTGTGAAAAGGAACTTCATGGAAGGAAAATTTTTACAATATATACATGAAAACTCAAAACTCAAATAAGGTTTGAGATGAATCCCATTGACTGAGATTAAAAGAACATCACCATCTAACTTGGAAAGATTGAAAGTATTGGCCTCCTTGCAGCTGGTGATGGTGTATGGACCACTCCAAATGGTATCAAACTTGGAATTTCTTCCAATCTTGGCTCTATCAACATCTCATTTTATCACTAGATCTCCTTCTTGGAACACTCTATGAACTGCCTTCTTGTCAAAATTTCTTTTGACCTATGCTTGATGTGCGTCTATGAATTGCATAGAACTATTCCTTTTCTCTTCCAGCTCCAAGAGCCCAGCCAACCTTACTATCATAGCATCATTTTCTTCTAACTCTAGTTGATGCACCAACTCCAGGGAAGGAAATTCAAATGATAATGGAAACCTTGCTTCCCTTCCATAAACTAACATGAAAGGAGAATTACCAATTAATCTTTTAGGAGTAATTCTATCAGCCCAAAGGGCTATCTTCAACTTGCTATGCCAGACCCTTTGGTTGTCTTCAATGGTGTTTTTGATAATTCTGATCATATTTTTGTTTGAAGACTCAACCAAGCCATTACCCTGTTGATAGTAATTAGATGAGGTATTCAAGTAAATTTCATGCTTAATCTTAGGATTTATAGGCATTTTTTTACCTTACAAGTTTGGAATCTAGATCTAATTCAATAGTATGTTGGGAAAGGCCTGGGTCAAAACCCTTTAGATCTTCATAAGTCCAAGCAACTATGTCATTGTATCTATTTAAAAGATCTATGAAAACATCATGTTCAATAGTATAGCATACCTTTCCCAAGCTTAGAGACTTTCCCTCTAAAATTTCTATTGGCTTGAAGTCACCCTTCTTTGCAGCTAAGTTCATCCTTTTCTACTTTAACTGATCATCAATGTTGAAAATACCTTCAAGGGTGATAAGACCATTTGGTAGCTTGTTGCTACTCAACTGCATAATCTAATCACCATACTAATTTTGCAACTTGGATTGATTTCTTTTAGAAAATTCTGCCTCCTCTTGCAGAAAATTTACTATTTGTTGGTCACTGTCAAAGACTTGCCAGTGATCTTGATTATTTGGAATAGCGAGCCTCGCCACAAGTCTCATATGCTGCTCCCTTTTACTTGCAATATGTGTTGGTATGTCAAACTGAGCACCAATTACTGCAAGTCTATCAACATGTTTATTCTAATTTCTTGGAGTTGTTTAGATGTTAAAACCCTTAAATCCCTCAATTAAATCCCAAACCCTATGCTTGTAGGATTTGATTAGATTTTTCTTGGTTGAAATTTGAGTTCTAACTTGATGGATAACCAATTCACTATCACCAAAAATTTGTAATAGTTTGATGTTCCTTTTTTGTCCAAGCTGGTGACCTTGAATTAGTGCTTCATACTCTTCCACATTGTTAGTGCAACTAAATTGAAGCCTGGAAGAGAAATAATACTTCTCCTTGCTCATAGATACTAGCATTACGCCAACACCAACACCATTCCTATTTCTAGAACCATCAAAAAACATATGCCACAATCCCCCTAAATCCTCTGGAGTTTTTATGAGATTGGGGACATGAGCATTCTCTTCATGAATGCAATAGTTTCCAAGACTAGTCTCCTCTACCTCAACAATTACAAATGGATAAAAATGAAAAGCATTTCCCCATATATCCAAAAAAAAATTAGGTACCTCCTCTATAGGATTTGTAGGCTCATGACTAGAACACTCTTCCCTTTGATCATGCAATGTAAGGTTAATGTTTATTGGAATAGGAGTGTAAGGCTCTAGATGATCATTTTCTATGGGCTCATATTTGATGGTTGCTTTAGTGCCATATCTAGTTCTAAATAGCATGTGAGACCAATCTGCAGATAAGTACCCACCTATCTTAGTAATTAAATCTCTAGATAAACAAATGACAAAGTAAGCAAGGAGGTCTATGAATGAGATGTCTTGCAACACATCACAATCGGGACATGCATGCAAGGAGAACTTTAGGTCTTTAATTACTCCCACTATATTGAAAATAGTTCCATCCAATTGTAAAAACTTTTTAGCTACTTTCCCTAGAATATATCATACAATTATACACTATATGATTTCCAATAATTAGAGAAAGATAGAAGGGACATGGCATATTGATTTTGCTTGAATTCCCTTCCTCTTTGGGTTGCATCAGGATGATTGATGGAGTAGTCTGCTCTTTTTCTTGTACATCATCTATTTGTTTATGTTCCTTTAAATCTTTTTGTAGCAAATCCCTTTGTGATGGGATAGATAGAGCCTCCCACATAGTAACATTCAGATTGGATTTCTTCATTTTCTCCACTATGTTAAAAGGAAGCTAGTTGGATTTAGAAGGAACCTTTGGAAAAAGGTCATCTCTTGTTGCTTGTGTGATCTTAGGTTGCTTTGCCACTTTTTTAGGCCTATTAATAGGCTGAATTGATTATGGAACCTCTATTTTCCTACTTGTTAGCTCAAAATTTTCACTTGGTTGAGGTTGTTGAGAAACTAATGCTTGCCCAACCATGGAAGATGCACCACCCTCCATTTCTCTTTTCCTTGATCTTGTATTCTAGGCTATTGTATTGATATCTGCTTGATTTACACCATAGAAATCCTCTTGACCCCAAATGAAAAACGTGGATTCACCACATTCCTGATTTAGATTACTTATAGCAGTTTCCTAGTTTGTGCCAATTTGTTGCTTCAAAGTAGAGGTCTCATTTTGAGCTACCAAAGTTTGCACAAACTCACCATTTTGACAAGCATTTTGATTATGAGCTTGCTCACAAGGGTAACACCAATCTTTCTTGTGTGCTAGATTATTTTTCATTGAGACCAAAGCCTTAGGATTGATGGCGACAGGTGTATGCATGTTATTCATGGGATTACTATGATTCCATTGATTTTGTCCTTGATAAGGTGGTCTATTTTCCTGATAACCCTAATTTTGAGGCTGATAAGGCCTATTGTTTTGAGCTTGCTACCTATCCATTGCTATTAAGTTGTTATTTACATTTCATAGCAAGGTTTACAAATCATCTAGAAGTGCAAAAAAAGTAGAAGGTTGGTTTGTGGGAACCACTAGAATAAGAGCCACTTGGATAGGTTCCACCGTTGGATGTGAAGGAAGCTCTAGAAATAAAGACATTGTTGGCCTAGGTGTTATCTTCCCAACCTAAATTAAACAATTTTCTACCCTTATGGCAGCATCATATACATTTGGTAAGGTAGAAGCACCCATTGATTGAATCATAATAGCTATATCACTGTTAAGAGATCTCAAGAAGTATAGGAAAGCATGCTCAGGAGAAGGTTTGACCAAAGTAGGGATTCTATCCCAAGTCTTCTAAAATATGTAGTTGAAATCGCTCATGAATTCATGAGGTGCTCTTTTAATTGTGGTTAGTTGTTTTTCCAAGGAAAAATGGCCACTTTATCTTCAAAATTCTTGCATAACTTCGCCCCTAATTCATCCCAATTTTGAATAGAGTTGGGAGGCAAGACCCTATACCACTATAGTGATTTTCCCTTAAGTGGAGTGGAAAGTAACCTAACAGCCACACTGTCTTTTGTTACATCATGCACTGAGCATATATGTTTTCCACATCTATGATGTGTTCTGCTAGGGTAGTAGATGTTTCACCAGTAAAATGAGGAATAATTTTAAAGGCATTGATTGGTATATCATTCTTTTGATCCAAAATTAAAGGGCTACCACTAGTAAAAGATACAAAGGGTTGATTTCTACGTAAAGCCATGTGGAATAATTTCCTATGTGTATGGGTGGAAAGTTTTTTAGTTTGAAATAATCTACCCACAGGTAGCATAGATTGAGCTCTAGGAAAAGGACTTGTGCTTCTATTTTTTCTTATAGGTGACAAAGATTGTCTATTTATTCTTCTACAAGTAGAAAATGAGAGTTGGATATATTGAAAATTACCTCTGGAAGATGATCTTGTATGAATCAATGGCATGAACTTGTAGGTTTGATCTTGAACCAAGAGATCTGAGTAATAGAAGAGTCGCCAATTCGTACGTAGAGTCCTCCATTGATTGCAAAGTCGCCAAGTACTTGTTTAGGGCCTCTTCAAGATAAAATATTGAGCTCTAGTACCACTTTCTCAATCTGAGTGAAATGAATTTTCTTGTCCTACCAAGCGTGCCAAAATCTGTTGTCACATAAACTGCACCCTATTGAACAAGAGTTTGGTGTTCTAATGACACAATGGAAATGGCCACTAGTATAGAAACAACAATATATGACTGAAAAAACCACTAAAAACTAATTATAAATGACTAAACATGGTCATGTGACCATTAGTAGTTTATTGCCAATCATTTATAATGCGACCAAATTGATGACTAAACCATTTTTAGTCATTTATTGGTTGTTTTGATTGATCGATTTGGTAGTATATTTAATCATTGATTTACTCATTGATTGTTGTAATCTAGTCTCTTATTTGTCATTTTTTATTCACTGATATATTTAGTCATTAATTTAGTCATTAATTGTTGTTAACTGGTCACTTATTTAGTCATTCTTATTCACTGATTTCTATCCATTGATAGTGTATTTAGTCATTAATTTTAATCATCAATTTGATTGATTTGGTAGTATATTTAGTCATTTTTATTCACTAATTTCATTGGTCATATATTTAGTCATATTTATTCATTGTTCATTGATTTTTGTCAATTGGTAGTATATTTAGTCAATTTAATTATTAATTGATGTCAATTAGTAGTATATTGTTAACTGATATTTGAGGATTTAAACATAAAACATAGAAATACACATCAATCATCAATTGCACATAATAAGACAACCATGGAGAAAGAAAAATTGCTGAACTTTATTAAAAGAAAGGTGTTCTTATAGCTTGCGCAAGTCTGATATATCTATCTTGCTTGAAAAATGCTTAGAAATAGAGTATTACAATTTTTATTTTTGGCCACAAGACTAAAAATCTGAGTTACAATGCACATAAATGACAAGAAAGAAACTTCTTGAAAAAACATCTACAATGATGGAAATGTATGCTTGGAGCCCTTCAATGTGAGCACATTTCCCTTTCATATCTTAAAACTTCTACAATGTGGGAAATCTTCATAGAGCAAGTTGTAACGTGTAGAATCCAAGAAGGAGAGTGTTGATCGTGTCCCATTTATGAAGTGCTCTCCTTCAATGTAGTCAACAATAACCCTAGAATATTTCCTCCTTTATATGCAATGCATCATCTGATATGAGCAACAGGGTGTTTTCTTTTCTGCCATGAATGAAGTTGTGCCTCAATAGAGCCAACAAAATTACTATTAGTCTCAATTCAAAAAGAATAAAAGTGCATTGTATATTGCAAGTTTACAAAAGTAAGTCCACACCATAGTGAAAAGTTAACAATTGCATTTGGTTTGTTAAACATGGTCACTGATACAACTATTAGAGTTGTTAAGAACCTTCAAGTATGTTCTGATTTTCACACTGCAACAATATGAGAAAACATGTCCCTTGGTAAGAGAAATTGTTCTAATTCAACAAGATTTTCACACTGCAACAATATGAGGAAACAAATAATCAGCAAGATTATTATAATATAAAAATTGCCACAATCAATAGAAATTTGTTGCAAGAGAAAAAATATCTCTCATCTTTCAAAAACTGTAGGTTTCTCATCCCATAAAATAAAATTGTTGCAAGAGAAATTGTTCTGAGATATGTGAACTGTTTTCATCATTTTAAACAAGGACAACGTTTTTGTGGAGAATATTGGTGATGCTAAATGAAACAATTTGAAAAATAGGCTTGCACTATAATAATGTGCACTACATCAGATATCCAGTAATAATGAAGGGACATCCATCAAAGCATAACAACAGGTAATTTTTTGTCATATATTGTAGTTACAAGTGGCCTACTAGACATACATTAAAATATGGAAGCATAGACAAGGCAAGCGAACTGTTTCAAAAAATGCGTCAAAGAAATGTGATATCATGATTAAAGGATATGTTTAAAATGAGTTTTTTCTAAAAAGTCCTTTGAAAATTTTAAGAAAATACAACTAGTGAGTGTAAAGCCCAACTCCTCAACCTTTAAAAGCGTCCTTCCTACCCATGTGTGAATTGGAGCTTTGGATGAGGATATGAACATCCGTCAAAAGAATATTTGGAAGTAGATTTCTATCAAATATTGTAGTTGCAAGTTCCACTTTAGATCACCAAATCCTTCATGAAACTTCTGCACAAAATTCAATAATGAATAATTTATGCACAAATTCTCTTTTGAAAGATGCACAAAGCCTCCACCACAACACCACATGATTTTTTGTTGGGCCTTGTTGTGATGCAGATGATTCCCGCATCACCACAAGGCCCAACTACAAATCGTGGGGTGATGCGGTGGAGATGTCATGAGATGGAAAGTAGAGGTGAGGTGGAGATATATGAGGAGATGGAGTTTTCAACATACATGAATGAGAAACTCGATCTACACCTCCCTTGATAGATGAGTCACTTCTAGATAGCCTGCTCCTATAACACCACACACTCTAGAAATATGATTTCAATAGTTTAGTTTTTCCCAATTATTATAGTCAGTGGGTGACCATTGGGTTATTATAGTCAATCGATGACCATTGGGTTATTATAAGGAGATCATTGGGAATTTGATGCTCATGGCATCTAAGAGCTTATAATACATCTTCATTCCATTAGAATCTACTTGATTGAATCCACTCGGATCGACGTCTACCCATATAGAGATAGGCTCCCATCCGATGGATGAGATGAGATCAGAGTGCTATGCCACTATCTATCCCATTGGATATTGATATCAGGGGATGCCTCCACCACAACATTGCATGGTTTATTGTTGGTCCTTATGGTGATGCAAGAGATTCCCACATCACCGCAAGGCCCAATAATAAACTGTGCGGTGTTGCGGTGGAGGCCTCCCCTGATATCAATATCAACCACTTTTAGTACTTGGATACCATTTCTATAGTTGTTTTGGTGCTTTGGTTCCCCTGTGTCAATGTAGCAATCATGATACTGAGATCATATACACAAGAATGGGTACAAATTAATGTTATTTCTTTATACTCCTTGAACCCTATTCTTATATGCTTATTGGCTACAATGTCTAGTGATTGCCATGTCTCGTGTTTGGTACATTGGAATTGCACACACATTCTCTATTTCTTGTGATATTTTAACCATTTTAGGCATGAGAAATTCACACTACATGAAAATGAGTATATTACCATCGTATGTCTAAAACCAACGAGGAAAGCATTCATTTCTGAAACCAAGTAACCAGTGTTAGAAGAAAATTAATTAAATATTTTCATCTTTGATCAAAACATTTCCGCCATTGCACGCAGCTTTAGACAACCTTTGAAAGAATTAATTTGCATACTAAACCTCATTTGAAGAATGTTAATAGAAAGTAAACATTAACAAAGTAGTCATTGCAACAATTCTTAGGACTAACCATGTTCCTCGAGTGCATGGAAAATTAACTTGGTGTAAATGGAATAGTGAGATCTTATATACTTGAGAAGCTAGGTCAAACTTTACCTTTTATTAGCATATGCTATTTGTAGTACATCATAGCACATCTATCACTCTTCCTTTATTGAAAGAAAATTTTAATAAGTCCTTCATATTTTTCCCTTACAAATTAAATTTAAGCTCAATTTTTACAAAATAAATATCCCAACAACAAAAAATGATATGCTAAAATATTTCAAGGTATGCTATTGTCAAAAATACACGATACTTCCTCATTCCTTTACCAAGCTCTCAATAAATATCACTCTACTTTCACTATGGAGGATATTGATGAGATAAAGAGAAAGTATCATGCTATTTTCTTTTTGAGGAATCATACTTGTGTACATGATTTGCAATTATCAACCATTCCACAAGCTGCTAGGGCAAGGTATTGCTACCGATATGTTCTTGATATTAATGTAACAGTCCCTTTGCAGGAGAATGAGTATAAACACAAACAAGTGTCTGATGAAAGTTCAATAAATAGACCTCACAAAGTTGGAGGCAAATCAACCTCATTTTAATTAGTTAATATGGTTTAAGTTGTATTCATGGTTTTTGGGTTTAATATGTAGGCAGGGTTAATATAGTTGTTTGGGTATAATTTACATCTAATGAAGTTTTGAATATGTCTCAAATGTCTAGTAGTGCTTAAGGGTTATATTTCAAATGTAAAGGGATCTATATATTGAAAATGTAAAGGGGGTCTGTCTTTTGAAATTGTAAAGGGGATCTATTTATCGAAATTGTAAAGGGGTCTATCTATTGAAAATGTAAAGGGATCTATTGATTCAGTAAGGGGGTTTTTTGTAAGAACTTTTGTACTTCATTGAACTATAACTGAAGGTTTTCTTCCTAGTTCCTTCCTACCGGTATGCTCGCTTGAACCAAGTTTTTGTAGTATCTACTATTTAATATATATAAAATTATAGTGGCTTTCCACTTTTTCCAAAAAAAAAAAAAAAAAAAATATCCATTCCATACCAACATTAGCTTGCATTGCATAGAACTATTGAGCAATAAATTGAGTTTTCCATAACTGTGAATGTAAATCCAAAGAAATATCCAACAATATTTTTAAAAGTTCAAAACGTACTGTTCAAAAATTTTATTTTCAAAACTTCATTATAAGCCTCATATTAATCAATTTTATATGATGAGACTACACGATTCTGGATCACTTTCATTTCCAACTCATTCTCACCTACAAATCTTATAGGAATGTTTATTATTTACTAAATAAAACTTAGGGTGTTGTTTCAACTACAATCTAACACCTAGTCCAAAACTTGAAATACATAAAGCAAGCAAAGGATTAAAGGTTTTCCAACCATCAAGCATAACTAAAGTTTAGCATAACCCAAGGAATTCGACCTTTAGAGAAAAACCCCCAAACAGGGACAAGGAAATATTAGGAGGGTATTTGGGAAATTAAACAAATTCAAAGAGATGTACTTCTAGTACCTAGGTATTCAGGAGCTCTCCACCCAAGAAACTCAAACTACATGTGTAGAGAAAAATAATTGCAATCCAAATTTCAATAACCATCAGTTGTTGTTTACAACTATAAAGCTATAAGGCAGGCCAATAATTGCTCATATGTACCCACAAACTCCTAATGACTGATTCTATCATTTTTACTTCCCATTAACCAATAATGTATAATATTGGTAGCAAACTCCTCTAGGGAGCTCAATAGTGTCAAATGGAATTGTATCACTGCTCAAAACATCATGACACTATGAATTGGTTAGGAAGATCTAAACATTAATAGATAAATTGTGTGGAAATTTTGGATTTAGTATTTAGTTGCTACATAGAGACAGACTTTCCTTACTAGCATATGTATTCATTCTTGTCAGGTAACTTAAATAGGAAATCCATATGTTCATTTCAAAAAGGTGAATTGGAATCAACATTAAAGTCCAAAGCCCAATTCACCATCTGCAAATCACTTTTAAACCACAAACTTTATCAAAGTCAATGAATAGTTAAAACAATAAAAAAATCCATGTCCTTGTATAATACACTAGACATATACCCTAACAGGCTCATTGCCCTGTAGCAATAATCTTGAACCTTTTCCTTTGTTATGCCAGTCAAAAAGTAATATCAAAATAGTGACAGTAACTAACAACCCCATGTAAGAACATTACAAAAGTACCTCACCCAGTGCCGACAGAGAGAGAATCACAAGATATGAAATAAGATGCTACCATGCCAAAATGGTTCATCTAGCCTACTCATATATAAAGAATGAAAAATAGCACAAAATTATAGATATACAAAATGTAATCTTAAATCAAGAATATTCAAGACTATAGCAAACCTTATTATCACCAAATGTTGTGTAGAAAAATATAGTCTAGCCCTATAAGATTTATTTTTTTGACAACCTGACCAACAACAAGATCACATTGTTATGCACAAACTAAATATTAAACAAAAATTGTCATATCACTTATGTAAATAAACACAAAGAATTGAGGAAATGGTAACAATACCTCCCCTCTGAACATATTTTAGCCATGATTTCCTTGTTTGGTTTCCATTGTGGGTGTTTTGATGGTAGTACCTTTAAGGCTCATGAATCAAGGTCTATGGCATTGTTTGGAAAATAGTGACAAGTGAGGACAATAGTCATGTAGAAGCATCATGCATAGCCTTTGAAGGTTGTATGAGCAATAAGAGCATAGTCAAGTGGTTAATTCATGCAACATAGCAACCGCCAAGCTATGAATAGAACACTTCTACTGGAGGCAACAAAATAAAAGTACTCACAATTGAAATAACCTTTACATATCATGGTTAGGAGATATTGAATGTGCTTCTTGTTACCTAATTTTCACCCTCAGGCTCAATCAGGGAGCTCAGTTGGGAAGCCTGCTTTGTTGGAAATATGCCTCAATAATCACAGGCTCAAGCCTCCATTAGAGCCAAGTTGGTATGACATCTTCACTATTTGGCCGACTAGCAGCTTTGATAAATTCTGTTTTGAACAGGTCGCTGTGACCTAGCTTCTATCTTGCCGAACGCTTTCACTGCAGAGCCTATCGCTGTGACAAGAGGGATTTGGTATGACCTCTTATTGCATGGAACTCTTTGGCCGATAGGCCATTCAATCATCATTTGGGGAGACTCTCGGTGACCACGAGCTTCGGGATAACCTATAACACTTGGTGAGAAGTCCCAACGAAGAGTCAAAGTATCGCCGACAACAGATGGTGTCAGGTCATCGAGAAAACTCTCGCCGGAAGAAATACTATCGGTAAGAAGTCTTACCGACGTGAGAAAGTCACACTGACTGCATTCGTTCGGGGTAGAAAAGAGTCTTCGGAGAGAAGTCTTAGCGAGAATGGAATGTCTCGCCGATGGTGCTGATGTCTTCGGTATAACTCTTGGCGACAGATGGACACTTCGAGGTAAGTATTTGAGCTCGCTGGGAGGTCTTCGCGACCCAAGAATGTTTTTGCGACAACAAAATGAGCTCGGCGGAGGTCTCCCCGACATTTGGCATCGGTGTAGTTTCCAGCTGTCAGGTTAAGATCTTGCCGACATGACCATGTCTCGCCGAACGAAGGTGATCTCGGCCAAAGGAAGTAGTTTCGCCATAATGTCTTGGAAAAACCTTTGTCTCTTACCGAAGTGAAATGAAATAAGGCCTCGCCAAATCAAGGTGCCTTCAGCACAACCTCTTGCCGATCAAAGGATGTCTCCCCAACCAAGGGGTCTTCATGACTGAAGTAAACAAGAGGGGGTCCCGCCAAGGAAGCATCCGATCTCGCTAGGAGTTGGGGCTTTCGCCCTGGGGTCCTGGCGACTATCCAAAGTCTCGCCGAAGTGGGTGGCTTCGGCATAATCTTATAAATTTGATAGGAGGTCTTGCCAAGTGGGTGATGTCTCCTCGACCGAAGAAAAGTGAACTCATCGCCAAAAGGATAGAGAGCTCGATGAAACATCTCACCGACCGGTGGGAGTCTCAGCGAATTAAGGAGAGCTCGAGCAAAATGGAGGAGTTCGGGGTGAGTCTTGGTGACAAACACCAGTCTGGCCGGAGGATGTGAGTTCGGGGAGACCGTAGTGAGCTCGCTGAAGGATTTCGCCTTCGGCAAAAGGTCCCAGCGACCCGTGGATGTCCCGCCGACTCGGGGGATGTCTTCGATGTAACATCTTGAGGTCGTGGTGAGGTCTTCTCAACTTATGGGAGTCACACGGAAGGAGATCTGAAAGCAAGCCGTGGTAGTCAGACCAGGATGAGGAATGTCAACGAAATGAATGTGACGCATATTTGTTCTGAGCTCAGGGCATTCAAAGTGTTCATCCGAAGAGGTTCAAACTGGACACAATGCCAGGAAGTGAATGCGGTAGCTACGAAATAGTTGAAGAAGGCTTCTCCAGGGAATGAATCTTCACCGACATGGACACGCAGGGTTCAACATTAAATTCAATCAAAAGATCTAGGGAAAAATCTATTCCGAGGATTGATATTTTGTAAGCCCTAAGGGGCCGACACATTTTGATATATAAGGCATTTTTTTCCTTTTTGTAAGTAGTTCAGATTATACACTTTGAAGAGTTAGTGATTTTTTTCAATCCTTTCTTGACTAAATGTATATTTTTGTAACTCAACTGGAATCTGGAATACAACATAGAGTTTACCTTGGAAGCTAGTATTCATGTTTGTACTACTCTCATTTATGTATTTCTCTTTTGATTATGCAAGTATTTAACTATGTTTTATTAGTCTACATTCATATCTTAAGGTTGTGAAATTTATCTTTCCTTCCTAAGATGTGTATGTAGATCGAGCCTGTTAAGATTGATGCATAGATCTAAAAGAGGTTGTGTTGAGTATGTGAAACGGTTGAAGTTAAGTTTCCAAGTGTATGTTCATCTTTTTTTCATTTCATAATTCCTCATCATTTCGGTGTATCACCATAGTTTAGTTTTAGTTGTATGCTTTCCTTACCCTTTTACCCCTATAGAATTGATAGTTTAGGTGACACCCAAAGGAAGTCGGCCTTCTCTGGAGGTTGACCTCTGTCTGCAAGAAACCCACATCTTTAGAGGTCTTCCAATGTTACACTAAGGTGTTGAACATCAGATTCAACAAGGGTGCAATTTCAGGTGATAACAGTTCTGGCACGCCCGGTGGGACTGAAATTAGATTGAACTACTGGTTTAGTATGCAACCAGTGAGTCCCAGACTTTATAGATGTCATTTGGCATACTTGGCGACTCCATAAAGAGGAAGAACTCCAGAAATCAACACCTTCTACAGTTTATGAGAAGAGTTCAGACAAGAAGTAGCTCAGGTCCTTTCAAATATTCGCAGCTATCACCACCAAGAAGACAAGGCAGAGCCACAGAAAGGCGAGGAACAACAGTAATCTATTCTAGAAGAACTCAGTCTACCCCTCCATTTGTGGGATCACACTTTGCTGTCTCGTCTTTGGTTTCATCTAGAATACTAGTACATCCACTTCAGCTACCTCCAATGGCCACTCCAAGGAATCAACCCTTTTTTTCTTTTAATGGAGGGAGCCCCTTGAATTTGAAACAACACAACAATATTCCAATGGCAGCCTTGAAGAGTCTGCCAACTTTCACTGGGGAAGATCAAACTACCCCAATTGAACACATGCGAGATGTAGCTTCATTATGTGGAGTCCATCACATAACCCAAGAAGATGTTGCAGTAAGATTACTAGCTGCTTCACTAAAAGGAAGAGATGTGCAATGGTACAGGAGCCTACCAGTTAGTTCAATTGCAACATGGGACGAATTTGGAGACAAATTGCATAAACAATTTCAGGACAAGTATGATAACTTGTCTCTATTGGAACAATTGACTACAATTAAGAGAGATCCCCAAGAGCAGATGAATGAATTTAAGTTCAGATTTCAAAGAACCTGGGATAGAATCCCTGCAATGGTGAGGCCACCTTTAGAGTATGCATTTTTGTACTTCTTGAGGGCTATTAACAACAATATAGCTATCATGATACAATCAATGGGAGGAGTGTCCCTACCAGATGCTTTTGAAATAGCAATTAGAGCTGAGAACAACTTAATACAAGTGGGTAAGATCGCTCCTAGGCCACCAATGCCTATATTTCCAGAGATTCATGCAAATATTCCTTTGCAGATACCTCCTTTTACCCCTCTACCAGTTGTACCAACGTTGCCAGTTGTTGTTCCAACTGCTGTAACACAAGAAAATATTGTTTCAAGTTCTCCAAATGAGTTGCAGGAGATCAAAAGTCTATTGCAGTCTTTTGGTAACAAGCTTGTAAGTTTAGAGAAGCAGCAATCCTATTCTAGGCCTTATCAGCAGCAAAATCAGGCCTCAAGTCAACCCTTTCAAGGTCAACAACAGCCATTGCAGGGGAATAGACAACAGTATCAAGGCAATTACCAAGGCTCAAGGCAGAATGTGAATACAAGACCTTTTCATGCCTGCTCCAGCCCCTGTTAGTGCAACCAAGGAGCTGGTTCCTATCCAAAACAACTTAGCAGCAAATTATGAGTGGTGTTACCCTTGTAACCAGCCTCATAATCAAGCCACTTGTTCAAATGGACTCATCAATCAGGCACTGATGGTACAAAATGCATCAAAATCACAACAACATAAACCTAATGAGTCATCTCCACAACACCAAGATCAGTTTGCAAATGATGCCACCCTACTCAATTGGCAAGGTGAAGAATTATGTGGATTAAATGTAGATAATTCCTTAGTCGCAGCTAACACCAGGGAAAAGAAAAGAGCTTTTGAGCTTGATCAAACAACTGACAAAGGAAAGGTGGCAGTTGTAGAACCATCTACATCTCAAGCAACTCCTGACCAAGGAGCAGCCACACTTGCAAGCTGATTATGCTGGCATAAAGGTACATCATAAGGTAAACCCAACAACACCCTTTAACATTCTTGATAGTATGAAAAAGATAAATGTAACGATGTCTATGTGGGATTCCTTAGTCATCCCAGGTCGGAAGGATATGTTACAGTCAACCTTGTCAAGTTTGAAGATGTCTGACGAATTTGAGTCCCCAATAGGTCAAGTTAGAATTGTTTTGACAAATAATCCTCAAAAGAATGATCAACAGCCTGGCATAGAGATTGGAAAAGAAGTCAAACCACCTCCCTTTTACGTATCAGTGATCATAGGTGACAAGTTAGCTCATAACTGTATGGTAGATAGTGGAACTAGTAGCTCCATGATGCCAAAGCAAATTGTTGACAAGCTTGGACTAAAATATCAGCCTTTGGAGAAGGGAGTGATCCAATTGGATGGTACTTCAGTTAATACTTTGGGAATCATTAAGAATCTGAGTCTTACCCTTCATGCTTGTTCTAATTTTTCAGTTCCCCAAGATATATGTGTCATACACCTTCCACCTTTCTTCTCTTTGTGTTTATCAAGAGACTTTACAACCAAGATAGGTGGTTATGTGTCAGCTGATTGGTCACATATGCTATTTAGAACAAGATATGAAACTAAGGTTACCATCAAGTTTGAAAGGTTGGCTAAAGATCACATTGAGCCATATAGTCCAAGTCCTATCAATGTTGTCCCCATTACTCCAGACACAAATTATGTTATTTCAGCTGACACTGAGTTGGTTGCAGCTCAAGAGCTTCAATCAGAAGCTATTCCTGATGTGTTGTTACATGAGTGGGCAATTGAAAATGTGTTGGATAGTCCTGAGGAGCTCATTCAAGATGCTGGTATGGGTAACTATGTCATTCTTGAGCCTGACACAGATATTCCAAACCTAGAGAAAGATGTAGATCAATTGCTGCAACCATTAAGTGGACTTTGGGAGATGTTCTTCGATGGTTCTAGAAGCAAGAATAGAGCAGGAGGAGGTGCAATGTTGATTTCTCCACAAGGGGATAGGTATTACTCTACATTCCGTTTTGCTTTTGCATGCTCCAATAACACTATTGAGTATGAGGGCCTCGTTCAAGGTCTTGAGTGGGAAAGGAAGAGAGGAATAGCCTGTTTGAGAGTCTATGGAGATAGTGAATTGATAGTCAATCAGGTTAGGGGGGTCAATGTTGCTAAAAATGACACACTAAAATCTTATAGAAACAGAGTGTGGAACATGCTGGAGGATTTTGATGCCTTTAACTTAGTGTCTATTCCAAGGAATCAAAACAAGCATGTTGATAGGCTCACAACCATTAGGGCACAGTTTGATATCCCAGGTGACATTAGAAAAGAGAAAGTATAGTAGTATGTAAAGGTTGTGGTCAGGCCATTAGTTCCTGATAATAACATCCACTGGCAAGTTTTTGACAGCGATGAACATATTTTTTCTTTTTTGCTCAAAGAGGATCAGTTCTCCATGGTTAATCAGGCAAAAATTAAGCAGTAGTATGATGATCAAGTCATACAGCTGAAGACAAATAAGTTACCCAAGGGTCTTGTTACCTTAGAGTCAATTTTCAGCACTGATGATCAGCTTAGAAAGGGTAAAGCTAGCTTGCAAGTCAAACAAGAACATTATGAAGAACTGGATATTTTCAAAGGTAAGCTTCTTAAGATAGGAAAAATTTGTTCACATGAAGATAAGCAAGATTTTATTGCCTTATGCCAAGAGTTCCATGATGTCTTTGCTTGGGAGTACTCAGATTTGAAAGGTTTCAATCCCCATATTGCCCAGCACACAATTGAGTTAGAACCTAATGCTAAGCCAGTAAGACAGAAACAAAGGCCCTTGAATCTTAAGCTTGAGCCCTTAATGATTAAAGAACTGACCAGATTGGTTGAGGGGGGTATTATCTTTCCAATTAAACACACCTCATGGGTTTCTAACCTTGTGCTGGTTAGGAAGAAAAGTGGTGAGATAAGACTCTGTGTAGACTTTAGGGACCTTAACAGATCATCCTTAAAAGACCACTACCTGCTGCCCTCCATGGAACAAATCTTACAAGTAGTTGCTGGTTTTGAAATATTTTCCTTGTTGGATGGTTTTTCGGGCTATAATCAAGTGTTGGTTAAAGAGAAGGATCAGTTCAAAACTGCTTTCATAACTAAGTGGGGCACCATGGCATACAAAAGGATGCCTTTTGGTCTATCCAATTCTGGTGCCACGTTTTAGAGGGCCATGGACATGGCGTTTCAAAGTTTGATCAACAAGATTATGCTGATTTATTTAGATGATATTACAATCTATTCTAAGAATGCTGATGAACATTTGTCACACCTTAGGAAAGTTTTTGAAAAATGTAGAGAGTTTGGTATCTCTCTCAATCCAAAAAAGAGCATCTTTGTTGTCCATGAAGGGAAATTATTAGGACACATAGTGTCAAAGCAAGGAATTACTATTGACCCTGAAAGAGTCAGAGCCATACTTGAGTTGCCATTGCCAAATCACAAGAAGGGTCTGTAGAGATTTTTGGGCCAAATCAACTTTTTGAGAAGATTCATCCCTGATGTTGCAAATTTGCTACAGCCTTTGACTGCCATGCTAAAAAAGAATGCAGTTTTCAGTTGGACAAAGGAGGCAAGGTGTAGTTTTGAAGAATTCAAGGAAGCTCTAGCATCTGCCCCAACATTGGCAAATCCAGATTTTGCTAAAGACTTTTTTTTATATGGTTTTGGCAGCACTGGTTCGATTTCTTCTATGTTGGTACAGAAAAATAGTGATAACTTAGAACAACCAATAGCCTTCTTCAGTCAAGTACTTTCTGATTATGAAGAGAGGTATACTTTTGTTGAGAAGCATGTTCTCTCCATGATCAGAAGCTTAAAGAAATTCAAACCCTTAATCTCAAATAATAAGATTCATATTCTGGTAGCACACTCAAGTGTGAAGGAATTTCTGTTGCACAAAGATCTGAATGAAAAAAGAGTAGGGTGGATCACCAAGGTCATGGAGTATGATGTAGATATTAAGATTTCCAAACTAGTTAGAGGTAAAGGTCTTTGTGAGCAGCTTGCTATAGGGTCAAGTAGTAAAAATGAATTACAAAAGGATGTTGTGTTTGCCAATACAAATGAGTTTCAGAATGCTCAAGATGATGTGCCTATGGGGATAACTAATTGGGTTCAAGATATGACTCAATTTCTACAAACTGGTGAGTGCCCATTAGGATTAAACAGAGCTAAAAGAAGATACTTCAGACTGCAGTCCATACCATATGTGCTGGTAAACAATGTTCTTTTCAAAAAGGATCTGAATGGTGTCCTATTGAGATGCATTTACAGTCATCAGATTGAGAAGGTACTTCATGAGTTTCATGATGGAGCTGCAGGAGGTCACTTTTCCCCAAGAACTATTGCATGGAAGATAATGAGAGTTGGTTACTACTGGCTGAACTTATTTAAAGATGCTTATGCATGGTCAAGAAAGTGTATCAAGTGTGCTCTATTTTCAGGAAAGGAAAAGCTGCCTGCTATGCCCCTACATCCAATTCAAGTGGAGCAGCCCTTCATGAGATGGGGCATTGACTTCATTGGGTCAATAAATCCACCTTCCAGTACTGGTCACAAGTGGGTACTTACAACCACTGACTATTTTGCAAGGTGGATAGAGGCGGTTGCATTAAAAGAGGCTAATGAATCTTCTGTGTTGAATTTCTATGATGACATAGTCACCGGATTTGGGGTTCCTGACTCTATCATATCTGATAATGCTCTTGCATTCATGGGATTAAGATTAACTGATTGGGCTGTTAAACATGGCATTCATTTGAATACATCCTCAAATTATTACCCTTAGGGTAATGGTTTAGTTGAAAGCACAAATAAGAATCTCATCAGGATTATCAAAAGAACAATGGAGGATAATCAAAGGACCTGGCACACTAAATTAAAGTATGCACTTTGGGCAGACAGAGTGACTCCTAAGAAGTCTATTGGTAATTCACCATATATGTTATTTTATGGAAAAGAGGCTAGTAGATTACCTCTATCTGTGGAGCTTCCAGCTTTAGACATTGTTCACCAGTTAGAGATGTTTGAGGAATAAGACCCCATGTCTGTGAGGTATGCAGAGCTCATGGAGCTCGAAGAATCAAGGGACCAAGCAATGAAAGCTTTGGAGTATCATCAGCTCCAAATGAAAAGAAAATTTGACAAGAAGGCTACAGAAAAAATTTTCAAGGTGGGAGATCTCGTGCTGAAATGGGATGTTTTGAAAATTAGGCCAGGCCATCACACCAAGTTCGATAACATGTGGACAGGTCCGTTTATTATTAGAGACTACAAGGAGCATAATGCTTACCAACTGGCCACAACAGAAGGGGAAGTGCTTCCTATCCCAGTTAATGGGATACACCTCAAACCTTTCTTTCAAATCTGATGAGTACCTTTCTTGTACATATCTGTTTAGGTTTATGTTTTCAATAAGTGCTTCTGCACTTTAGGTTTATTATTTTCTATTTTCTGGTTGCTGTGATGGCACAGTAAATAGTTTCTTTTCATTTTTCCCTTGTTTTGTCATTTTGGCAACTTGTTGCATCCTGTGGATCTCAAACGAGTTGCGGCCATGTGTAAAACTGATATTTTTATTATTTTCTGAGCCTCCTAACGACTCCATTCCCAATGGATAGGCCTAGGCTACTGGTTTTATGTTTAGCAGGAAAACATCCAGGAAAGGTAGCCAAAAATGTTACCTAATTTTCACCCTCAGGCTCAATCAAGGAGCTCAGTTGGGAAGCCTACTTTGTTGGAAATATGCCTCAATAATCACAAGCTCAAGCCTCCATTAGAGCCAAGTCGGTATGACATCTTCACTGTCTGGCCGACTAGCAACTTTGATAAATTCTGTTTTGAACATGTCGCTATGACCTAGCTTATGTCTTGCCGAACGCTTTCACTACAGAGCCTATTGCTGTGACAAGAGGGATTTGGTATGACCTCTTATCGCATGGAATTATTTGGCCGATAGGCCATTCAATCATCATTTGGGGAGACTCTCGGTGACCACGGGCTTTGGGATAACCTATAGCACTCGGTGAGAAGGCCCAGTGAAGAGTCAAAGTCTCACCGATAGCAGATGGTATCAGGTCATCGGGGAAACTCTCACCGGAAGAACTACTGTCGGTAAGAAGTCTTATCGACGTGAGAAAGTCACACCGATTGCATTCATTTGGTGTACCAAAGAGTCTTTGGAGAGAAGTCTTAGCGAGAATGGAATGTCTTGCCAATGGTGCTGATGTCTTCGGTATAACTCTTGGCGACAGATGGAAACTTCGGGGTAAGTCTTTGAGCTCGCTGGGAGGTCTCGGCGACCCGAGAATGTTTTGGCGACAATGAAATGAGCTCGATGGAGGTCTCCTCGACATTTGGCATCGGTGTAGTTTCCAGCTGTTAGGTTAAGATCTTGCCAACATGGCCATGTCTCGCCGAACGAAGGTGATCTCGGCCAAAGGAAGTAGTTTCGCCATAATGTCTTAGCGAAACCTTTGTCTCTTGCCGAAGTGAAATGAAATAAGGCCTCGCCAAATCAAGGTTCCTTCGACACAACCTCTTGTCGATCAAAGGATGTCTCCCCGACCAGGGGGTCTTGATGACTGAAGTAAACAAGAGGGGGTCCCGCTAAGGAAGCATCCGGTCTCACTAGGAGTTGGGGCTTTCGCCATGGGGTCCTGGAAACTGTAAAGTCTCACCGAAGTGGGTGGCTTCGGCATAATCTTATAAATTTGATAGGAGGTCTTGCTGAGTGGGTGATGTATCCTTGACCAAAGAAAAGCGAACTCATCACCGAAAGGATAGAGAGCTCAGTGAAACGTCTCACCGATAGGTGGGAGTCTCAGCGAATTAAGGAGAGCTCGGGCAGAATGGAGGAGTTTGGTGTGAGTCTCGGCGACAAACACCAGTCTAGCTGGAGGATGTGAGTTTAGGGAGACTGTAGTGAGCTCGCCGAAGGATTTGGCCTTTGGCAAAAGGTCCCAGCGACCCGTGGTTGTCCCGCCGACTCGGGGGATGTCTTCGATGTAACATCTTGAGGTCATGGTGAGGTTTTCCCGACCGATGGGAGTCACACCGAAGGAGATCTGAAAGCAGGCCATGGCAGTATGACCAGGATGAGGAACGTCAATAAAATGAATGAGACGCGTATCTATTCTGAGCTCAGGGAATTCAGAGTGTTCAGTCGAAGAGGTTCAAACTGGACACGATGCCAGGAAGTGAATGCGGTAGCTGCGAAATATCTGAAGAAGGCTTCTCCGGGGAATGACTCTTCACCGACATGGACATGTAGGGTTCAACATTAAATTCAGTCAAAAGATCTAGGGAAAAATATATTCTGAGGATTGATGTTTTGTAAGCCCTAAGGGGCCGACACATTTTGATATATAAGGCATTTTTTTCCTTTTTGTAAGTAGTTTGGATTATACACTCTAAAGAGTTAGTGATTTTTATCAATCCTTTCTCGACTAAATGTATGCTTTTGTAACTCAATTGGAATCTGGAATACAACATAGAGTTTACCTTGGAAGCTAGTATTCATGTTTGTACTTCTCTCATTTTTGTATTTCTCTTTTGATTATGCAATTCTTTAACTATGTTTTATTAGTCTACATTCATATCTTAAGGCCGTGAAATTTATCTTTCCTTCCTAAGATGTGTATGTAGATCGAGCCTGTTAAGATTGATGCATAGATCTAAAAGAGGTTGTGTTGAGTATGTGAAACGGTTGAAGTTAAGTTTCCAAGTGTATGTTCATCTTGTTTTCATTTCATAATTCCTCATCATTTCAGTGTATCACCATAGTTTAGTTTCAGTTGTATGCTTTCCTTACCCTTTTACCCCTATAGAATTGATAGTTTAGGTGATACCCAAAGGAAGCCGGCCTTCTTCAGAGGTTGACCTCTGTCTGCAAGAAACCCACATCTTTAGAGGTCTTCCAATGTTACACTAAGGTGTTGAACATCAGATTCAACAAGGGTGCAATTTCAGGTGATAACACTTCTACAACAAAATACACAGATAACAAACAACACATAACCATACATTTGTTGAATATTGGTCCACAGTTACCTCAACTCTACATAACTATTTCATCAGAATAAATATTGGCTTAATATTGTCACCCAAAAGGCCACCTTTGCTTAATTTCAAGAACTTATAATATGAGCTACATTATCACCGTTGATCTCAATGTACATCACAAAAATGCAATATAAATACTAAAATTCCAATAAGCATACCATATAGGCTAGTTATTACAATATTTTTTCTTATATGAAATATGAATTGACATCAATAACAAAAGAGAAAAACCATGAAAATAACAAAATAGGAGTGATATGTTGACCTTGTCAATCATTGGGAATTTTGTTTTAAAACAAGCACAATTTTGTAATCAAGTTATCCAAAAAAAATTTGGCAAGCTTTGGCAAACTACTTACTGGTAGAGAAAAATATGATAGTTTGAGACACTAACTTTAAATGATGAATTTTTGCACTCCATTGCATAAAATTTTATTGAAAAAGGAAAGTACCATGCACCTGAATACAAAAAAATCATCTTACAAATTTGCACCTATCATCTACAGACAAAAATCACAATGCAAGGACACACATTAGATTCAGAGGCAATAAATTCAACATATATTTACACAAGCATGACAAATTAAAAGTGGTTACATAATGCTTACCAACATATCCCTTATCCTTTGAAAAGTGCCTACATTCTTGTTCTTCAAGTTCCTCTCTAAGATTTCTTTTACAGAGTTCATCTTGAGTATCTTGGCCTTCCTGAAATGAACAATTGTTAGTATGTTTTATACTATATTGATAATTTATAAATAGAAGTAATATTCAATATTTTTTTGTTTATAAGTTCATCAAAAGCACAAAAAATTTCTATGCCCTTTTCCAACACAAGCAATCAACTCACTTCTATAGAAGAATCAAGAAGGAAGCTCTAAGATTGTAGGGTGAGAATGATAATAAGCTTAAAAAAATTCTTATTCTCTCCACTAATATATCAAAAGAAGAATTTAAAGGAGCACATGCAAGAATACAGGCCTTTGAATTACTTTTGAGGATTTGTTATAAGAAGCAAAGAATGTGTTTTTAAATTGCCCATGAAAATAACTGAAAGTTTACCATAATCAGGTAATTTAAAAACATGTTGAGAGAAATATTTCTCAAGTCGTCCAAATCAATAATGGCAGACACCCATATCTTGGTGAATCGATTCTATAATGCAGGAGATAGTTATTTCTTTCTAAAATCCTCACCTGGGTTCATAGTGAAGCACTATAAATCTGCAAACAACTCAAACCTCAAACACATATTAGCAATGGGTTAGTTCAAGCCATGCACATCTACAAGTGTTCCTATGAAATAATACATCATGCCTTATGAACAAACTAATTAAAAACATGAAAGAAGCAAGCATGATCTATACCTATTCCATAGTGGATTGGTGTCACTTGTGCAAAGTGATCCTTTCCCAATCCTTGTTAAGCTCAATGATAGATGCCTTGAAGATAGAGTGAAATGGACAAAATTATCTCTCAAATTGAAGAGAGTAACTTTGCATAAGATTGTGGATGATTTGTTGAAGAATGAAGCTTCCATTTATAGACTCTCAAGTTGAAAGAGTGCTCAAAAGAGAGCAATGTGGGATAATGTTTTAGCCAATGAGATGAAACCACTTGTCACCTTGTGAGTGGTTGGGGAATGTGCAAGTTTTGGTCAATGTGCCAATAAATGGGATTGGTTGGCCTTTTTCAAATTCAAATTTGACTTGTTGGAGGGAGAAAAGGTAACTTTAATGCCAAGTGGGGGACATGTAAGAGGGAAGTTATTGCCATGTTGGAAGGGACAAGTCAACTTGCTTTCAAATTCAAACTTGAGGAATATTCTCAAAAGATGCTTTGTTGAGGGAAAATGATGATTTTAATAAATGAATTAAAATGCTTTATTGGTGCAAGTGGGAAAAGCTAGAGGATGTGATGGGTGATTAGATTAGATTAATCAGGATTAGATTAGTTAAGATGATGTTAGATGTTTTTGTCCCATTTGACTTAAATACTTTGGTTTTATTTAAATCAAAAGGGATGGAATATGAGTTTAGGATTTAATTAAATAAAGTTTGTTTTATTTAATTAAAAGGGGGATGTGAGACTTAAATTAAACAAAGTTGATTTATTTAATTTAAATGGATAACCTTAGGAGACTGAATTTAATGAATTTGATTTACCTAATGAATGGATGAAAGTGAATTTGATTTATTTGATGATTGAATGAATATGAATTAATTGAGTGCACGATGCTAATTTCACGTGTCTACATTTTTCCCCTCTTTGAAGCAATTTCCTTGTTGCGTTGGTTCAAAGAATAAACTTGTCGCGATCAAAATTAAAAAAAAAATCTGTTTTTTTCGAATGCCCTAGCAGAAAGAAGTACACTAGTATATTGCCCCCTCGAGAGATTGAGCGAAAATATTCGATTTGAGGGTCGCTCTCATGATAAAGAGGTTCAAAGTAGATGGTTATGATGATGATGCAAGTGAGATGGTTTTAAGATGCTTAGAATAACCAATCTATATTATCCTAAACAACTTTAAATGATGAGATGATGTGATGATGGATGATGCGATAATGCCTATATGATTATGTAATGAATGTTATATGCAAATGTATGATTTTTATGAGATGCTTAGACTAACAGATCTATATTATGATGATGAAAATGCATGTGAGATGATGTGCAAAATGCTGATGGTTTGTGGATGCAGGATGGATGCATTGGTGATGATGATTAACTGATCATGACGTGATGTTAGTGCGGAAAATAAGAAATCAAGTGATGACAAGAGGATCCAACAAGCCAACTTTATGAGAGATGATGGTGAGAAATGGATGATTTGCTTATCAAGAATTGGGATTTTAAAAGGGTCACTTACCTTATGTTTGATAACATGCATAAGCATGATGCATCAAGGTATAAAGGACCAGGATGGCATTATACTTAGTGTGATGGACTTTGTCTCGACAAATAGATAGGAGTATTCTTGTTCACACTTGACATACGAAAACCTTTCTAGGATGCACTTTAGAAGTTTCAAACACCTCGGACCAAAACACGGAAAGGTATAACCTATCAATGCAATAGTCAAAAAGTTTCCCAAAACACCCTTCATACATATCTAACAAAGCAAGCATTCGCCAAGGTTATTTCACAAGAACGTCCAACAAGCACAATAGATAAAAGATAATGATCATTGCCCCATTCCTATCTCTCTAAATCCATTTGTTTGGACATCATTGAGAGGTTATTGGAATGACCGCAAAGAGATAAGTCGAAAGACAAAGATAAAGTAAACAAACAAGCTTATGTTCTTCAATGCCGCTAACAAAAAGAAAATGTGTTTTTAAGGATAAGAACCAAAACTATTGCCAAAAGATAATGTCCATTGTAGGAAGGATACATCCTAAGACATGTTAGTGGATGGCAACACGTCATTTCGTTTATCCAAAGTGTTCTCTCTGATAAATAATGCCCATTGTAGGAAGGATACATCCTAGGACATGATGTTATCATATGATTGAAATGTGATTGATTGGATGAGAGGCTATCAACACAAAGAATTTACCAACTTGGTTACATACTGACTTAAACCTGAGACTTGACGTTTTGAGTTTTTACTTTTCACCTACTAGACTTGTTTCTGATTGTTTCACCAAAGGTTGAGGATGACAATAATTTATTATGAGTGATGTTATTATGGGTGGAAGCAAAATGGGACAGATGAATTTTTTCAAATATTTGGATGTTTTTGATGTTTTTGAAATGTTTTGAGGCTATTTTTTGGTATTTTTTGAGATTTTCAAATGTTTTGATTTTTGATTTTCCAATGTTTTAGGGTTTTCTGAGATTTTGACCAAGAGAATAACCTAAAGACCTATCCTAGGAGCCTCGGGGGTTGATCAACAGATTATCCTTTCCTACGTTATACACGTAGAGACCACGTAGTTTGACTAATGACTTGGCCGATTTACAGATGATGATATACATGATGAAATGTCAGTTTATTATGACAGACTCCTAAGGGATTGACCTAAGTGTCTCGGGGGATGATCAAAGATCAATCTTGCCTACGTTAAAGGCTCAGAGACCCGTAGTTTGACAAGAAGACTTTGTTTTTGACTTTTTGACTAAATTTTTGACCTATTTTGGGATTTTGTGGTTTTCTGATGTTTTGATGTTTTTGGATTTTCTGATGTTTTGATGTTTTTGGATTTTCTGATTTTAGGACTTCAAGAATATACACGAATCTGATCTAATAAGAACATGCCCCTAGCGTGATACAATAGACTACTTCGATAAAGGCATGAAAAACTGACCTTAAGGATGGGTCGAGTAGTACAAGGAGGGATCATGATACAAACATAGGATCAAGCTATGGTTTGGATGCAGGTGGATGAGTGATGGATGGAGATCTGAATTGTGATGGATGATGGAAGCATAATGGATGGATGATGCAGAACAAGTCGTAAAGATCCTGGTGGATGGAAAGTGCTTATTTACACAAAGCGCCTGTTTGATAGGTTTTCACCAAGGTACTTGTCCAAAGTGCCACCGAAGTGGTTTTCACTAGAGGATGATTTTTCTCTTTACTATTTTTTTTTAATCATTTTTCTAATTTTTTTATTTTTTATTTTTTTGTTGTCACCAAGACACTTGTTTGCCAGGTTTTCACCAAGGTAACCTTTTCTTTAGGACATTTTCTGATTTTTTTGGATTTTTGGTTCTATACCTTGAAAGATTAAGCATAAAACTTTTTGAGATGAGAGCTATTCATGGGATCTTGCAGAGGTTCCACTTCGAGTGTTGATAACTGATATGCCCCTGACTTATAGCTTGTTGTGATAAAAAATGGTCCCAACTAGCTGGGTTCAAATTTTCCTTTACTATTTGGATTTGGGACGTTCTTCTGATTCTCCTTTAGTACCAGTTCTCTGACTTGGAATGTTCTACTTCTGATTTTCTTGTTATAGCTTCTCTTGAGTTTCTTTTGATAGACTTGCAAATGATTTAAAGCATCTATACACCACTCATCCAATAGCTCCAGCTCATTCAATCTTGATACTCGGTACTCTTCATTCGTGATGAGGTTTTGCAGTGATATTCTTAGTGACAGGAAATTGATCTCAATGGGGAGTACTTATTTTGATCCATAGACCAGGGAGAAAGGGGTGGCACCCTTGGGTGTGTAGATGCTGGTTCAATAGGCCTAGAGGGCAGAATTGAGCTGCAAGTGCCAGTCACGACCTATGTCATTGATTGTTTTCTTGAGGATCTTTAAAATGGTTTTATTTGTGGCTTCTACTTGGCCATTGCCTTAGGGATAGTATGGGGTGGAGAAGCAATGTTGGATTTTGAATTTTTCACACAAGTTGTGGACATCCTGATTCTTGAATGGTGTCCCATTATCTGAGATAATGGCTTGTGTGACACCGTAGCGACAAATGAGATAGTTCAGGATGAACTTTGATATCTGCTTCCTAGTTATATACATCATGGGTATGGCTTCCACCCACTTGGTAAAGTACTCAGTGGTGGTTATGATGAACTTGTGGCCATTAGATGAAATGGGAGTGATTTTTCCAATGAGATGAAGTCCCCACTGTGAAAAGGGTCATGGTGTGATGATGGGATGAAGCTCTTGAGCTGGAGCATAGATGAGGTCCCCATGCTGCTGACATTGTAGACAACTTCTAATGTAGTCATGTGCTTCTCTTTCCATTGTAGGCCAATAATACCCCATCCTCAGCAGTTTCTTGGCTAAGGTCATTCCACTCGAGTGTGAACCACATATGTCATTATGTACTTCAGTTAAAATGGTCAATGCCTCCTCAATGTTTAAACAGCGTAGTAAGGTTCCTTCTATGCTCCTACGATACAAGGTATCTCCTAGGATGATGAATCAGGATTCCTTTTTCACAAATTTTCATTTTAAGGTTGATGGTAAGTCAGCAGGTGTGACACCTATTCATAGGTAGGTATAAATGTCATGGTACCAGGGATCATCGGGACCAACGATTTCACACACAAATTCTGATTCTGGTACCTCGAATGCAAGCACAAGAAGTTGCTCTACTAAGAATTCATATTTTGGGACATTGTGAGGGATGTCCAGTAGGGATCCAATTGTTTCCATGGCATCTGCTACTCTTTTGTTGGCTCTGGGTATCTTCTCAAATGTGATATCGATAAAGGATTCTTTAAGAGTCTCCACCAGTTTCTTGTATGGAGTGAGCTTATCATATTTAGTCTGGTATTCGCCATTCAATTGGTTTATTATCAGCTGAGAATCTCCTTATACCCTGAGGGCCATGATGTGCCACTGCACTACTATTCTGAGACCTATGGTTAAAGCCTCATATTCTGCAATGTTTTTGGTGCAGGGAAATGCCAATTTATAGGACCTTGGTATGCAGTCCCCTTGTGGGGTGATAAAGAAGACACCGGCTCCTGATCCATGCTACGTGTATGAGCCATCAAAGTAAAGTTTCCAGTGGTTAGCTATGTTGAGATTGAAGATGGATTCATCTAGAAATTTTGAGATGAGAGGATTCTCTGAATAAATTGGTGCTTCTACAAGCGATTTGTGATGACTTGGCCTTTAATTACTTTCCACTCCACATATTCAATGTCATACTCTGATAGTATCATGACCCATTTTTCCATTCATCTAGTGAGCATTACTTTTGACAGTAAGTACTTGAAGGGATCAATTTTGGCGATGAGTTTGACTTTGTGCGCCAACATGTAATGTCTACATTTTTGTGAAGTAAACACTACTACTAGACATGCTTTCTCAATGAATGAGTAGTTTAGCTCATGACCAACCATTGTATAATAGATGGCCCTTTCTATCTCATTTTCATTGTGTTGAGCTAGAAGAGCTCTAAGGGTTGTTGTTGTTGCTAACACATAGAGAATCAATGGCTTTCTTGGGATCGGTGGCATTAGGACGGGTGGTGTAAGTAGATATTCTTTGATCTTATTGAAGGCTTCTTCACACTTGCTATCCCACTTGTATGCTACTCCCTTGTGAAGTAGGTGAGAATATGGATTTTGTTTATCTGCCAGCTGTGCTATGAACTTTTAGATGGACTGAATCCTGCCTTGGAGACCTCTCAATTGCTTCAATGTTTTGGGTGTGTCCATCTCAAGGATTGCTTTTACCTTTGCTAGATCTACCTCAATACCTCTCATTGACACTATGTATCCTAGCAACTTTCCTGATTGTACGCTGAAGACACACTTCTTTGGATTTAATCGAACCTTGTATTCCTCCAGCCTGTCAAAAATAGTGCTCAAAGTTGCTATGTGATCCTTCCTCTTTTTGGATTTGGCTAGTATTTCATCGACATAATATTCGATAGTTTTATGGATCATGTCGTGGAAGGTTAAGGTCATCCCCCTTTGGCATGTTGCTCCTACATTCTTCAAGCCGAATGGCATCATATTCTAGTAGTAATTCACCCATGGACAAGTGAAGGATTTTTTGTGTTGGTCTTCTTTAGCAATCATTATCTGGTTGTATCCTGAGAAACCGTCCATCAAGGAAAGCATTTCGTGTCCCACCGTCATGTTTGCGATCATGTCAATGTTGGGCAACATGAAATCATCTTTTGGACATGCTTTGTTTAAATCCTTGAAATCCGCGTAGATTCTGATGCCCCCATTGGGTTTTGAGACAAGCACCAGGTTTGACACCCATTATGGATAATCTATTGGTCGAACGAATCCTGCATCTAATAGTTTCTTTAGTTCCATTTTGACTAGCAGGGCAATCTAAGGGTGCATTTTCCTGAGCTTTTCTCTAATGGGCTTTGCTTCAGAGTATACTGCTAGGTGGTGAACCACGATTTCTGGATCGAGCCCTAGCATGTCTGCATAGCTCCATGCAAAGTTAACTTGTCTTTCGCTCAAGAAGGCTGCTAAGAGTTCTTGTTCTTCTGATAGTAACGATTCTGCATAGAATGTGATGTGTGGTGTCTCCTCTGTTCCTAGATTAACTGGATTGCACTTTTCTGCTAGGATTGTTGATTTTTCCTGTTGAAGAGCTCTGAAAGGAAGATTGAATAACCCATCCTCAGGTGCCTCAGAGAGGTTTTCACCATTGGATGCATCCTTTATTTTACTATTTTCGTGTCAAAGAGTGCCACAATGTGGTTTTCACTCAAGGACTTAGATATTCTTAATTTCTCACTTTTGTGACTGAGGGATTCAATCATTTCCCCATAATAGGCCTATGTATCTAGCTCAATGATGAATCCTTCCTTGTGATCCCCACATGGAATGTTATCCTATAGTCCCATGAATTCTGAGAGCGCCTCATCATTTTTGAATGTGTCAAGAACTGGTGGTCCTCGTTGGTCATAATCGATGGGTTGGCGGTAAACTAGACGGATTTCATGATTTTAATGGTCTGACTCAAAGGATAAGGTGCTAATCATGAGAAGAGTGGTATCCTCGAAGAGCCTAGGTAGGTTGGTTATGGGATCCTCATCATCACTACTACTACAGATGTCAGTTATGTCAAACGTGAAGTTGTCTAAGATTCGACCTATAGATACGGGTAAGCGAAATTTGGCTACGGATAGCTGAGGAGGATTATTGACCTTTCTAAATGGAGGACTTCGGCAACATATGGTTATACTCGGAGGGGTACATCCAAGGCCAAGATTTCTCATTCATGTCTCCAGAATGATAGGTATTATAATCCCATTATCATTCTGCCCAAGTCTTTGGTTTCTGTCATAGCCCATTGCGAGCATCATTTGCAAACCTTTGCTTCTGTCATCCATTGGTAGATTGGTTGTTGGTCTATCATCTTGGTATAGGAGATGAGATGGGTCCTCCTCTATGCCTTCTTGTCCAAGATCTCCCCAACTTATGAAGTTGGGATAGTTTTCAGGAGATGTTTGAGATGTGGAGGCTTCATTTGCTTGCAGACGTCCTCATGATCTGGGAGATTGTGGTAACTCTCCTACCACAAAATCATTTTTGGGAATTGTGTAGTTTCTACAACCATTATCTTGGATGATGAGTTTTATATCAGAGATGGTGGGAATGGTAGGAGTGGCGGGTGTCTCTATCGCAGAAGTGGATGCGAGAGTGGCTGGATCAATGTACGGTGTTGGTGGGCCTTCATCATTTTTAGGAACTTGAGGGATTTTGTAGTATTTTCCTAAAGGTTCTTGCAATAGGAGAATGGTTCAGCATCTCCATGGATGGTGACCTCTTGTCCTTCATATGTGAATTTGACACATTGATGGAAAGTTGATGCTACTGATTGTATTGCATGAATCCATGGATGTCCTAGGAGAATATTATAAGGTAAGTCGAGGTCCAGGACCTGACAAGTAGTTTCCATGATAGCTGGCCCCACTTGAATAGGGATTTTGATTGTGCCTTGGGACAATCTTTCCTGATCATCATATACTCTGATTGTGATACCTTTTCCTTTGTCGATGGAATCCTCTGAGATTTTTAACTGCTTAAAGAGCTTTAGGGAACAAATATTCAAGCATGCACCTCCATCCACCAAGACTCGCTTGAATTTACTTTTTCACACTAGGACCTCTAAATGGAGTGCACAGTTATGAGATGGTTGAGTGGGAAAATATGGATAAAAGAAAATAAGGAGATTTGGAGTGATGATGTTGTCGACCATAGCTTGGAATTGTTCTGCATCAAGATCTGTGGGGATGGTGGATGAAGCCAATGCTTCCTCAAGGATTTTCTTATGGGCAGATGAGATTTTTAACAACTCTATGATGGAGATTTGTGTCGCCATTCTTTTTAACTGATCAAGGACATTGCAACCATTGGGAACGGATCTTGAATTGGGTATAAAAGTTCTGTTTGGTTGGGATGATCCTACGATAGTAACTTTTCCACCTCTTGTGGTGACTCCACAATCGGCTTGAGCTCCTTTGATAGTGATTATTGTGCAGTATTCATCTAGGGAGGCGATGACAGTTTCATACACATGATTCTCATTTGTGAGGGTTCCTTTCCCCTTATCAGTGTTATTGTTCCCTTTATTGTTATGGTTAGGCATCAGATTCGTGTATATTTTAAGGTTTTGGTTTCCTGTTGGCTGTTCCACATTTATGATTCTTTGATCAATGAGGTCTTGAACTATGTTCTTTAACCTCATGCAATTTTTTGTGGTGTGCCCTTTGATTTTGTGGAATTCGCAGAGCTGATTTTCATTATACCAAGGAGGTTTAACGTCTGGTTCTTGGTAGTTCTCGTAAGTGGGAAACTTGATGAGGTTTTCGTTTATCAATTTCTTCATGATGACTTCGAGCGGTTCCCCAAGAGTGCTGTACTTTTTCTTGACGAAATTCTTGTTTCGCTAGGGCGGTCCCCTTTGATCATTGCTGTTATTGATTGCTTGATTATTTGTTTGATGTGTTGTGTTTGTGTGATGGTTTTTTTGATGATGGTTTTGATTTTGTTGTTGTGGTGTGGGTGTGTTCTGTCGAGGGGCACTAATGACAACTTTGGCATCAATGACACCATCGTTGGTAATATTTTTGTTTCTTGCCCATTTTCAAGGTTTGTCATTGTAATTAGTGGGTGGGCGATTGTTCTGTTGTTTAGGATATGAAGTTGATCCTCCAGGTTGTGTCATAAGGGCTCCTTTGATGCTGAGCACCTTGGAAATCAACTGGTCATACATGGTGATCCCTTGGACCTTGAGATGGAATTCCAAGAGGCCATAAAGGTTGGATATGATAGTGCACACTTTTTGTTCCTCAGGCATGACCCATTTGCTCTGATTGGCCTTGGATTGCCATCGTTGTAGGAATGAAGCGAATGATTCATTCTTACCTTGTTTCAAAGCTGATAGTTCTTCAAGAATACCATCCATGGCAATATTACATGCGTAGTTTTTGATGAATGCGTCTATGATTTCTTGGAATGCCTTGATGCCTATAGGTAGGCGAGAGAACCATTCCATAGCGTGTCTAGCCAAACTCCTAGGAAATAGCTGCATCAGATAGGTATCGTCATTTGCAACTTCCATGCAATGAACCTGGAATTCCCTAATGTGATCTTTAGGGTTTCCCATCCCACGGTGCTTGTCAAATTTAGGGATCTCAAATCCCTTTAGGAATAGTTTCATTACAAGGATTCTTTCGAACGGATAAGGGCACAAGTTGCTAGGTGTTTTCGTGGTTCGCCCTGATTGAAGGTCAAGCACTTGTTGCGAGAGCAACCTGATTTGTGTTGTCACATTATTTTGTGTATCAGGAGGTGGGATGACTGTGTTATGAGGTGGTTTGTTCATTGGTGGGATGGGTGGATTGGATGATGTTTGCATATTCTGTTGAGCCAAGTATGCTTGCAACAACGCTTGTTGTTGTTCTTGTTGCAGTTATGCTATTAGTGCATGTTGTTGAGCTTGTTATTGCACTTGTTGTTGAGCTGCTAATTGGGCTACTTCGTGTTGTTCTTGATATTGCTTTAGCACTTGTTGATATGCTTGTTATTGTGTTGTGTGTTGTTGTGCAAGATACTGTGCTTGTGCTTGTACTTGTTGTGCTTGATATTAGGCTTTGGCTTGAGCATGCGCTTGAGCTTGGGCGTGAGCTTGTGCAGCTTGAGCTTGGGCTTGTGCATGTGCAGCTTGAGCGGATTGTTGTTGTTGTTGTTGCAATAAGGCTTGGGCTTGTGAAGCCTATTGCACTTGTTTAGTGATTTGAGAAGCTTGAGCATCCTGTGCGGCTTGAGCAGCTTGTTGAGCAGCTAGTTGCGTGGCCTGCTGAGCAGCTAATTGTGCAGCTTGTTGAGTAGCTAATTGTGCGACTTGTTGTTTTTGTACTTTCAGAAATGCCTTTTGATAAGAAATTTGTTGAGCAGCTTGCAATGCCATACTGTATTAGCTTGATATATTGGAGCTTGGAGGTGGTGGAGGTGGAGGTGGATTCAGAATGGTGCTCGTTGTGGTGGTGAGAGGTTCAATTGTGTTGGTGATTGAGATTTGATTGGTAGATGGTGCGATCGATGTGGTTGGTCCTTGAGAGACCATGATTTGAGATGTTAGGGGGTAGTTGATGATGCGATGGTGGTGATTTCTTGTGTAGTTGTCATCTGTTGTTGCGATGTCGATGAATTTTTTTGAAAGTTTGGCGTGATGTTTTGATTGACGTTTGGAATGTTGGTTTGATTGATATTTGGTAAAGGGGGAAGCCCTAAGCCAAGGAGTGGTGTGGATGATGGCAGTAATTGTGGAAGTTGTGGAAATGTGAGAGATGTGATCTCTTGAGGGAATGGTGCAGTATCGAAAATGCCCCTTGGTCCGAACATGTCACCCTCTCCTTGCGAGGTTATGGGGTGTTACACGGAATGATGATGATGACAGATTGTTTGGATCATGAAAAGTATGCAATGGTACGGCTTGTACCAGGATGGTGTTTGCGTCCAAGTCTTGATTGTTTACGAGAGGATGCGTTTGTAATGCATTGAGAAATGCACTTCCTTTCTTAACAATGGGTTGTGTTGGAGCGATGGATGATGTGATTTGTGGGATGTTTTGAGTGATGCTTTGAAATGAGGGGATAGATGAAATGGGGATGGTAGATGAGATTGGAGGCATGACTCCAAAATATGGTTCCACAATAGTGCTCACATCGAAAATCAGAGGGAATTTTAGCCCCTTGCTTTGCTAATTTGAGCATATATAGTGAGGGATTGATTCTCATCATGATGTTGATAATCTTATGATTCTCTGGATTGTGGATTATTTCAGTGATTTCCTCATGTGACATTCCAAAGGGATTATTGGTGAGATCCTCCTTTTGGAAACCTTCCTCTTGATGGTCTTGCGAAAACGAAGGAAGGTTAACTGTGAGACTGCTAGAACCAATGGGATTCATTTCAGGAGCGGTTTGACTTAAGTCACTCAAAGTAGATGTTTCTTTGTTAGCATCCATGTTCCTCTTGTGTTGTGATCCAGTTTGCACCATAAAATAAAAATCAATCTTCAAGAATGCGGAAGGTGAATTCTCTAATTATTTGGATTGATCTAATCTTTAGGTACAAAAGAGAAATTTTAGGATGATGTAAGGATCAAAGAATGGTAATGATATGGATGTAAGATGGGTGTTTGATGGATGATTGGAACTCTTGAGAAAATCTTGAAGGGGTGTGTTAAAATTTAGGACTTGATTAAGGATTAACTTGTTTCGAATTCGGATTTTGGTGGACTTATAAACTCTAAGAGGCTGGATGTTGTCCTAGAGTTAAATCGTTCACAAGATGATAATTTGTCTAGGTGTGAGAAGAAGGATTCATCTAAACACTCCTATCCAAACAAGGTAATATTGATAATGAACTCTTAAAACCCAAGATGTTGGATTTTATCAAGGGATGAATTTGTTCACAAGTTTTGAAAATTTGATCAAATATGCGGAGAAGGATGCATCTTTCACACATTCAATAAAACAAGGTGATTTTGGATTGATTTCAAATGATTTGCCCAAAGTTTAACATGAAGGATTTTTTCCAAGATTTTTGAAGAGTTGGTTGATGAGATGATTTTTGTTTTTGATGTTCAAGGATGGATGAAAGTTTTATTTTGATCCTAGGATGCACCTAAAAAGACACTTGTTTACTTAGACCTCAGTATTGAAGACCAAGATTTTCTCTAAACGAGATGTTCAAACTCTCTAAAAAGATTTGGGTTTTGACAGTAATAGAATGAGTACAAACCAAGATTGTTTCTTGAACCCTTTATGTAAAAGTTAAAAAGTAGTCTTCGTCTGAATTTGTATAGCGTTGAGAGACGCTTTTGATGGGTTTTCAAACTAAGGGTTTTTACCTTTGGTTTCTTGATCTTGATCTTGCATGAAATCATTAGAGACACATGTGTGGGGTCCAATTGTTTTTAGTGTTTTCTTAGTGACTTTGTTTTACCACAAACACTTCTTGATTAGGTTTTCAAACTGGATGTCCAATGTCTCAACTTCTTCTCATTTGACAAGGTATATTATGCAAAACTTTGATGAAATTAAGGCAAGGGTTACCTATTGTTTAACTTTAGTGAGAAAATTGAGATATAATTCAAGTGTTTAGAAACCTCTAAGGATGAAATCCCAAGGGTAAGCAATAACACATGAATTAGGTCAATTTTATTTTCCTCCTAAAGGGTTTGAAATTTTGATGATGATATTAAATGTTTGTTTTAAAATTTTTTTGAACAAGCAAAGCATTTTGTAACCAAGAACACACACAATCCTATGGATATGAAAGACAGTATTTGTTGAGTCCCCACTTGGACAAGTCTAGCTACGCTTATCTTTAGCAAATGGTTAGATGCTTGACCCCACTAGCTCCCCTCCACAACACTCACTTATACGGGGCAGCCAAGCATCAACACCCATGAAACTCCCATGGCATGCTTTCCATTTATACTAAAGACTGTAAAAGTGTGGGGCGGCTTCAGAACGCCCGTTCTTGCACCAACAAATAGATCAAGGATTTTGGTAATTTTAAAACAAAGGTTTTAATTCATACTTTCCATTCATAGGAGTCGACCCTATGTGGCGAAAGACCATTACTGCCCTTCTCGTTAGAGTCAATTGCATGATACTGGTGTTTACTCCAGTACCCACATTTATATCCTGGCTAGAAATACTCTTGGGTTCAGAGTGTTATCGGTTGAGTCATTCCCTTGGGTGAGTACTTTTTCCCCAAGGCATACCCTCTAAGATAGAAAAACACGAGCAAACATATTCATAGTTCGATCAAATTTCATTTAGAAAAAAAGGGAGAACACATGCAATAGGTTTACTCACACTCACAAAGTGTTTTGTTCAATTTTTTAAACCCAAAATGAAGTGTGGAGGTGATTACTTTATCTCAACCTAAGATCACAAAAAAATCCTTTTGATTCTCAAGATCACTGTAAAGCGCGAGAGAAGAGCATATGTCCTTTTCAATGATGTTAGTTTAAGTAAGCAATCACAAAAACAAAGTTGTACATGTTCATTTTAAGTCCACAAAGCAATGATTTTGATTCATTTTAAAGCACCAAAATGAGATATGTAAGTTGTTTTGTTCACTTGTTACCTTCAAACAAAATCTAGTAAATTTTCCTAAAGTTTGTTTTAACCCCTTTGCACTGAAAATTGAAGGCTTTTTGAAATGTTCGTTTTAAAGCCCAAAACCAAATGAGTTAGCCTAAAACAGAAAATTAAGGTGTGCAACAGAAGCTTAAAGAATTTAAAAAAACTTTGTAAATCTTAAGTTTCAATGCCCAAATTCTTAACTCCGATCTTGCTTTTGTTTTCGCTCAATTCCACCGCTCGATTCCAATGTCAACCTATTATGCAAAAATAAAAATAAATCAGATTTTCCTCAAAATCATTATTATACACCATATGCAATATTTATTTTAGAAAACTAAAGTTGTCAATCCAAAAAATAAAGTCCCCAAAAGTATAGCATCAACATTTCATACACACAACATTAGCATTCATTAGGAAGAAACACATTTATCATCCAAAATCCCCTAAAAAAAGAAAAAAGCACAATAATCTCAAGAAAGCTACATGATCTCAAATGTTGTTTTATGACAAAAGCAACTTTGCAATAAAGATAGTACTTACTCTTTTATGATATCATACCACCTATGATTCATTCATTTATTTATTATTCCCTTTTTTTTGGCTCTATGTTCAAATTTCAAAGAAAGCTTTTAGCATCAGTCTTCGCTTGATTTCATCCAGCCTTTTGATGATGGAAACACACCATTGGAATAGATAACACCTTCAAATTTTAATGCCTAAAAATAAAAGACTCTATATTCCCTTTTTAGGCATAGACAAGTTTCCTAAATGGCACGCATTCAATGAATCCATTAAATTAGCTATGTTCCAAGTGCATTTTCAACAATAAACAAAGACTTTATGGCATGTTTTTATTTAGGAATTTTTTTAAACCACCATCAAATGATTCATAGTATGTAGTCATTTGTGACAATCATAGTCGGTAATTATTAACTGACCTTTTTCTCCTCCAATTTGGCACGTAGCTGCCTAAAAGTGATGACTTTGATGAGGGTGCTAAATAAAATAAGAGAGAAAAAAAAAGTCCAGCAATGATATCACTGGTCAATGCAATAACATCACTATCAATCGCCACAAAACAAATCCACACTACTGTCCAAATTGTACAAGGATAATGAATACAACAACTAGCTCAAATTTTACAAATCGCCACATTTATTGCAATTTATTACACATCCAATAGAAAATGCTGAAGTGTAGAAAGAGAAACTGACACATTACCCTCAACACCAAGAAAAATAATACTAACACAGCCAATGGAGGATGGGCCACCATGCCTTGTAATCCTTACCCAAGGAAGTTTAAAGTTTTTTCTAAGAGTAAATGAAACGAAACACAATCACATGGAGATATCATTTATTAATATGAAGTTAGAATGACACAAATTGATCGAATTCACCCATTACGCATTGTGGACTGAAAATATTTGAGGAAAGCCTGCAAATGTGGCTGTAATATCATGACAGATCCTTGTACCATGTGCAGTTAACAAACACCAGATATTGACTCATGCTCTGTGTTTATACTCTATTGGTACACCAACACAGAACGTCCCACTTGACTAATGCCTAGAAAACAGAGGATTATCATAAAAGAAGACAACAATCATAAATTACCTTGGACCAAAACTAAATTTTTTGCTACTTCTATCTTCAGCATTTCCAGACCACTACAAATTTGTATCCAATCGGACGCCTCTAAGAAATGTGAATGACAGAGTGTCCTTTGTCATCCACACATCTTATATGCTCTTGCCGCTTGATGGGAGTGGCTATCTATGGTACTGTAGTGTCATGGCTCAAGAGAATGGGATTCAACCAATGCAGATCAGGATGGTAGACAAACAGATGGTGCGATTAAAGGGAAACTTTCAACTACTGGTTTGAGACACCCACATGGCAGAGATAATAAATCAATTCATTCTTCTAAGATTCTAAGCCTACAGTCAATGGATTTGAGATTGGAAATAGTAGATATGGGAAATGCATGCTAGATACACAAACAATTTACAACAGACATCTAGACAAAGAAATATTGATCCCCAAAGGTTATTCTGGGTTCAAGTTATTCTACACCAGTAGACATGGTCACTTGCCTATATAGTTTTCAAACTTGCAATAGGTGATGTGTACGAGTATGAAATGTAGCAGCAAGATGTACCATACTCCCCTCGGTAGGTAGGAACTTGATTCCATTCTCAGAAACAAGGCTATTTAATAGAGGCATTCAAAATTCAAATAGATTCACTAGAAAACAATAGATTAAAGTTATTCTGGATGTGATAGCGTGGCAGTCTGTAGATAAGATTTATGTAGGAATGATGGTTAAAATTTAAAAAAAAAAATTCAAGAAAATGCATTTGGTAGGTGAAAAATCCTAGCGCCAAAAGCTATTTAAAAACTTTCAAACTAATGCAAATGGTAGGTACAAAACCAAATTTCATAACCCCTACTAGTGGATGATGCAGCCAAGCCCAGCCGTGTGAAGCAAATTTTTGAAAGACACATTAGTTATGATGCTGATATTTAATTGCCCTTTGACTTGGGTGCATTAATTTTTAATGTCTGGCTTGCATTTTTGAAATGCTTAAAACATTTGCATACCTCTACCCACACAACCCATTCATTAATGATAGAAACATAAATATGAATGAGAGAAACACCAATCACAAGTTGCAGTGTAAAAAAGAAGAACCTTGAGAATGTTGGACGCCTAGAGATGCGTGTAACAATACCAGAGTCTGGAAAACAAACACATTGAATTTTGAAGCAATCTTAGAAGAAGATTAGAGCCCCATCATACATTAAAAAATGCACTAACTCAAAATAGATGTCGACTACCTATATTCTTATTGTGCATTCAGGCAAATACATATCAGTTCATAGAGGTAGTTTGAAATATCGATTCATAAATGTAAGCTTTAAGAGCGTATAAATATTCAGAAAGCTTTATTTGAACTTCTAAGATAATGAAATTGGTAGGTGTAGAACTGAATTCCCCCAACCTCTACCTAGCATCCTCCCTATGCTAAAAACAAAATAACTACTGACCACAAAAGGTAGATCCAAAAATAAAAATAAAACAAAAGAACTGGTGCGTAGAATTTTTTTTTTTAAAAGTGAAATACCCAGATGCACTTAAATGTATCAAATAAAATTTAGTTATCATGCATCACTCAGACAATAGAGAGTATCTTTCATCTTTCTTATTGATATGATTCATTTCCCTCCTTCTAGCGCTGTAATGAAGCACTATAAATCTGCAAAAAACTCAAACCTCAAACACATATTAGCAATGGGTTAGTTCAAGCCATGCACATCTACAAGTGTTCCTATGAAATAATACATCGTGCCTTATGAACAAACTAATTAAAAACATGAAAGAAGCAAGCATGATCTATACTTATTCCATAGTGGATTGGTGTCACTTGTGCAAAGTGACCCTTTCCCAATCCTTGCTAAGCTCAATGATAGATGCCTTGAAGATGGAGTGAAATGGAAAAAATTAGCTCTCAAATTGAAGAGAGTAACTTTGCGTAAGATTGTCGATGATTTTTTGAAGAATGAAGCTTCCATTTATAGACTCTCAAGTTGAAAGAGTGCTCAAAAGAGAGTAATGTGGGATAATGTTTTAGCCAATGAGATGGAGCCACTTGTCACCTTGTTAGTGGTTGAGGAATGTGCAAGTTTTGGTCAGTGTGCCAATAAATGGGATTGGTTGGCATTTTTCAAATTCAAATTTGACTTGTTGGAGGGAGAAAAGGTAACTTTAATGCCAAGTGGGGGACATGTAAGAGGGAAGTTATTGCCATGTTGGAAGGGACAAGTCAACTTGCTTTCAAATTCAAACTTGAGGAATATTCTCAAAAGATGCTTTGTTGAGGGCAAATGATGATTTTAATAAATGAATTAAAATGCTTTATTGGTGCAAGTGGGAAAAGCTAGAGGATGTGATAGGTGATTATATTAGATTAATCAAGATTAGATTAGTTAAGATGATGTTAGATGCTTTTGTCCCATTTGACTTAAATACTTTGGTTTTATTTAAATCAAAAGGGATGGAATATGAGTTTAGGATTTAATTAAATAAAGTTTGTTTTATTTAATTAAAAGGGGGATGTGAGACTTAAATTAAACAAAGTTTATTTATTTAATTTAAATGGATAACCTTAGGAGACTGAATTTAATGAATTTGATTTACCTGATGAATGGATGAATGTGAATTTGATTTATTTGATGATTAAATGAATATGAATTAATTGAGTGCACGATGCTAATTTCACGTGTCTACACATAGTAGCCAAAAGGAAGAACTATGGATGTGCAATCAACTCCTCTAAACAAGAACCTCCCTTCTCAACAAGTACCTAAAAATAATTCAGTGGTGCTAGTTCCAGATCAAATCCATCTTTACAAATACACAATATATCCAGAAAAAAGTTACAAATGATTACAAATTCAATGAAACACCAAGGAAAAGCCTACAAATCCTCCAAAACATAATAATGAATTCAAGTTACTAGTTATGTGGTGATCATTTCTTGCAAGCCTTTCTAGGAAAATGAAGATTACATTACATTTCATTCATTTTAGCCATAGTTGTAGAACTCCTCGGGGGGGGTGTTGTTGAGATTTTGATGTTACATCTAATTTGGTTAGTAGTTTTCATTTTATAATAAATAATGGTTAGTAATAGTTAAAAAATTTAATATTAAGTTAATACTTAGATGTTAGTTGTGGGAATTTCTTGTATGAAGGTTGAATACAGTAGTTGAGTGGTTGCTGTACAAGTAAACTTGATAGGATTTATAAGCCATTATTCAAACAATGTAATTATCATGAATGTATAATATAGTTTTGATATTGTCATTTCTATTCATCATGGTATAATAATCTATGGTTCAGTGCTCTCCATTGTCAACAATAGTGATATGATCAACTCTTCAGTCTCTTTATGATTGAGGAAGAATTGAACTTTAGCTTACCAAGAGTCGACTAGGTTTGAGAACACTATTCAATCTTTCAAGAACACTAGCGTCAACAAGAGAAATTTCATCAACCAAGAATAAATGCCCATTCTTCATCGCTTACACAAGGGGTCCATCATGCCAAATAAATAAGGATTTCCAATCTTTATGTAGTTGAACTAGTTCCTGTATGATGTGTTCAAGAGTATCTACTTCATCTTTTTTTGTATCATAAAGCTTTGATATCTTACCATTATCTTTTGATAAAAAAATTATTTAATACTATCCAACACATGCTTGATGATACCCAAAGTGATATTAGCATCCTCAACATTAGAAGACAAGGTTTGCAAAAAAATGAGAGAGGGCCCAATTAATAGATATTCAGCCACCTGGAAACCTTTTTTGGTCACTCCAAAATTTCAATAATCTTACAAATAGAATCCAATACATATAGGAAAACCGCATACTTTGCATTCATGGAATTGATTAAACAGTTTTGATCTTTTGATTGTCTATTTTTTTTTCTTGAAACCTACCTACAATATGATTTTGTTCACGTTCTGGTTGAAAAGCAAGGACTTGCACCTAGCCTCATCCATTTGGGTACACCACACCCAAAGATTTGGATGTGGTATTTTACCCAATTTCAACACTATCATGTCTCCAAGGTATTTTAATTTGGGAATCTTCTTTGTAATTTCTATGCTTTTATCATTTTAGCTCAACCCGTTTGACATACTTTCTTGTTAATGTAGAAGGTTTATTTTTAAATATATATATCAATTGAAAATAGTACCTATCTTTTTATGACCATATTCGATGTGTTTCCATTCTCAGAACAATTTACCAAAAACTCACAACCAAAAAAAGGTAAACATTGCTAACTTGTGTCCTTGAACATACTTCTCTCTATCTAATAATGCTATTTATTGTGTTTCCATTTGCGGTTACCATGTTCCATTTGAACAACTTGTATCATAGGAAATCAAGACCATGGTCACTTAAAGTGTGAGGGACAATTTAGAGAATACTAAGCATGAAGACCTATTCTTAAATGCATTGGTGTGGAGACAATGCTCCATAGTTGCTTTATAGATAGAAAATTTATTTTGTGATTATATTTTAAAGATGCAGATTTTCAATCAACAAAACTATGAAGACTAATCTTGGAAACACTGTAATGGAAATATTTTGGTCCTTCATCTTTAAATATGTCTTTCCAATAGAAAATCCATCCCACTCACCTCTAGAAAATTAGTTAGGAGCTTGTGAATGTCTAATAATTGCTCCTTACCCAAAATTGAGCTCCGCAACTATCTAATAAAAAAAAAAATCCTTAGACAATGCAATAGTACTCCCAATAAAAAAAAGTCCTTCTCAATCCTTAAATAACATTCCAAAGCTCCAAAATCTTTGTAAGGTGCACAACATCCCTCAAATGTTCTAGAATTGTGCAATCATTAGCCAAAAATGTACCTTTTCCCAACAATAATGATGACCAATTGTATAGAACTGGGATACAAGGAACTTCCATGAAGCTTCTATTGGAAGAATGAAAAAGGTAACCTCTGGGTTTTTTTGTCATTGATGCCAAAATTGGTTGGTAATTGGCTATGCAAACTATGTATCTATACTGATCTAGTATTTTGATCCAGAAATTCTCTCAGTAAAATATAATTCTAAGTTTTCAATATATTGCTCAGGAGTGTTAGTTACAGCTATGAATGAGCTTTCAACAACTCTAGTTGATCCAACTAAGATATCTATATAATAGAATTTCAGTATTCTTTTGGTCAACAAAGCTAAGAACTGCTTGTCTTATGTATGTTTAAAGTGTTTCGTATTAGGTCTGGGCTGACCTAATTTGTGGTTGATACATTTTTTTTGTACGCCAAAAATATTTTTGAATTGGGTTGACAAGTCACTTTGAGTTTTGTATATCCACATCCAATTAGGTTGACCTAATTGATGTATGAAGATATAGTTGTATATATATATATAAGTAATAAAGCAGAAATATGGATATGTGTGTGTGTGGATGTGTGAACAATGGTGCAAGCTATGCAACAATTGATATAGTGCAAAGTTGCTGACTATTTTTGTATACCTACAATGAGAGAAATTTTTTGTTTTTCTAGAGCTTAACCGGAATTGATCCCAACACTTTGAAGGTGTACTTTTTTAGTTCATCTCTTAGCAGTGAACCATACCTTTTTGTATCTTGGAAATTAGCCATATCTTTTTGTATTCAGTCTATGAGTCTTTCAAGGACAGTGTGTCCTAGCATGAGCCCTGTAATATCTTGTAACCAGTTATAATATATTGTGATTTAATCCTCGTGGTGATTTTTCCCATTCTAGGTTTTCAACATAAAATCCTGGTGTCAATGTGTTATGATTCCTTTCATGCTTTGGTTTATGATTGTAGTTAGATATGTGTTAATATTTGGATGGTTAGTAATTAATTGTGTTAGCAGAATATTGATTCACTCCCCTCTCAGTATTCAGTGTATTCAACAATTGGTATCAGAGTTCGGTTCCTTTGAAGAAGTATTACAACTTGAGGAAGGTCCCAAAATTTGAATACATGGCTAACAAAAGCTATCCTATTCCTCTAGAATAAATCCCTGCATCTAAGGAACTCAATGCTAACCTTGAAGAATTGGAAAAAAGTGAAGATGAGAAAGAAACTCTAAAAGGAAACTTCAAAGAAGCAAATGAATGCATCATAAAATTAAGAGAAAAAATCAAAAAATTAAAAGAAAGGCATAAAGAAGTGAGTGATCAGTTGAAAAAGGCTAATGAAGACATTATCATATTGAAGGTACAAGTGGAAGAATAGAAAAGAATTGAAGAATGTCAAAAATTTGAGATTCAAAATAAAATTGATGAATGTACAAAGCTTGAACAAGAAGTGGTAACTCTAAGATTTGATCTGGAAAAAGAAAAAGCTCATGAAGAAAAAATCAAAACAAGTTCTACAAGGCTTGATGAGTTGATTTCATTTCAGAAACCTTCTAAGGATAAAGGTGGTCTAGGTCTTGAAGAAGGAAAAAGTTCAAAGGAATATTAGATTTCTAACAAAGTGGACAATCAAAGGAAGACTCAAGGCTATAATAAACAGTTCAAGAACCAAAGGAGCATTACTAAAAGGATTCCTATTTGACAACCTAATGCTCAAAGGTACCCATCTTTTAATGTTTTTTTCTCATGCAATAAATTTGGTCATAAGGAAACAAAATGTAGAAGTAGAATGAACCATAATAGAATGAATTAGAATATCTGATTCTTTTTTGGACAATGCTTTGCTTGCAATAAGTTTGGACAAAGAGCTATCAAGTGTAGAAGCCAGATAATGTTGAATAGATTCAATGTTAATAGAATGATTCAATGTTTTCAAGGCTATTGCTATACATGCAATGTCTTTGGACATAAGGCTAATCACTGCAGATCAAGGATAAATCCAAATCAGTTTGGTCAGAAACAAGTTGTGTTCTATATTTGCAACAAACAAGGACATATCTCAAAATTTTGTAGAAGCAAAATTGGGAAGAAATATAATCCAGAACAAAAGAAAAAACATGTGAAAAAAATGGATCGTACCAAGGTGAGAAAAGAAATGGAGAGGATTTGGAGGAAAAAGGAAGAACCTAAGAAAAAAAGATGAGTCTAGTGCATCTGTACCTACATCTGGTGCAGATACCTCTTCTAAAAACTAAACCCAGTAATGGCTTCAAGGGGAGCAGTTACAGAGAAATCTAAAAGGCCCCCGATATATGAGATGCCAAGTGGTGACACAAGGATATATGATGTAAGTTGTCATTTTGAAGATGCAAAATAAGCCTCTGGTAGAAAATATGCAAATCCGAAGAATTGTGGAACCTTTTTGGGTTTACAATGTACTTTATAAAGTGTTTTTCATCTTTTAAGGTTGGAATGCATTAAATGTGAATTAGGGAAAAAATTTAAGTCATAAAGCAAGAAATTAAGTCGATTCAAAGAACATTTACACAATTGGGAAGAAGCAGAGTGAGGTAAAAAGAGTTGAAGGCGATTCAGGATATTTTGCATCAAAACCCTAGTTCTCGACAAAGCTTGAAAAGGTATTTTTTTGTTATCTAAATCTTACGAATTCTAAGTTGAAGCAATTTTTTAAAAGCATATTCAATTTATTTAATGAAAAATGGATACTCCTACTATTGTGGAAGTCTTTAAGAGACCCCAACTCAAATTTAGAAGATATTCTTGGAAATTTTATGATATAGATCACATGGGTACATTCTCATGCATTTTGAGCAATGTGTTACCCACTGAAGACACTAGGACATATATTCATGGGAAGCTAGAGGAATTTAATCACCAAGAGCTTAGGGATCTATGCGATAGTGAATTGACAGGGGATGATCTATTGCTAAAGCCAAAATATGAAAACTTAGTTTGGATGAAGCTAAACATTTGGAACTAGTTTCCAAATTTTTCTAGTGAGATAGAAACAAAAATTGTTAGGATGGATCTCAATAGGGTACATGGTAATTTTTTATGGACAAGCATACCTAGGGTAATAAAAAAGGAAGTGATTTGAGCCATAATTGGTCTTTACGATACTAGATCCGTTCCAATTATAAAGGCTGTGAAGAATGATGTAGTCATAAAGATGACGGGTGCCACATTCGATGGAAGAGATCTGACTACAAAGCCTATCTCCAACCCTGATATCAAGTATGTTTCTATCATGATTGGAAAAAAAATTTACTTCACCAATCGAGGGAATTTTATATCTACTACGGTAATTCACACTACATTTGAAATGGTGGTGAATGGGAAAGAATTTGACCTATGTGAGTTGCTTATGCTGCAACTTACGGAGAGCTTGAGCATGATCAAGGTAAAGAAACACTCCAAATTTTCCACATTAGTAGTTTGTCTACTATTCTACTTCCTGAGGGAGTTACTTGGAAGGAAAGACATAATATGGGAGCACAACAGGCCAGTTGCACATCAAATTTTGATCATTTGCGTAGTCTTGGAGATTTCAGGGCATAGAAAAATGCTCTGACTACTTTTTTTGTAGTACTCCAGAATGAGATGCATGAAAGAGATCAGATTCCCAGGAGCCTAGTAAAGAAATACTGAAAGGAAATAACCTTTCTTGTGACTACAGATGAATATATCATAGAGGTTGTTGAACCTAGAACTCAATGGATTGAGCCAATGGGATATGAACTTGATGAAAAATTGGATGATAGGTATATTGAAATGTTGTTGAACAATCATAGGGATCCCACTCTACCTTTGTTGAGTAGGAAAATTGAGATGGGGGTGAATCAGTTGTTACATATTTTAACCTTTAATTCAATCACCGAAACTAACTTCTTAAATGATTAATCATCAAATTCCAATGCAAAAACTCAAATCCAACACATAAACACAACAACGCCAAATTTACATGGAAAACCCAATGGGGGAAAAACCACGTTGAGGATTAACTCACACTATAGAGAATATCAAAACTGATTGCAAAAAGGCTCACTGCCTAAGATAAGGACTCACTCTTTGGAACAAGGACTCACTATCCAACAAGGCTAGAACCCAGAGGGTTCACTGCCACAAAGATACAAATAAGGAAAAGAAGACTTGTTACAGAGAGACAAAAATCCCAATCCAACAAAGGATTCCACCACAGTCACTTGATCAACTTGCATGAATGATATAGTTCGCCTTCTACTCACCACATCTAGTATCTTGACATTAAGCTTCACACTGATCTACCACACACATCTCATACACACTTTCTAAATATCATCAAATTTGTGTATACTCTTTCACTTATCTTCCTTCTTTTCTTTTGTATATTTTTCATTAATAAATCGTCTTGTATTTATACTATCTCCAACCTTGAAAAAGATACAAATTCAGCCATCCAACTATAAATTCAATTTAGCTTAGTGCCAAAACATCATAGGGTGGAATTAGAATAAGGGTGACCCAAACACACGCTTCACTAGGACTCAAAATAGATCCAACATGCTTCATCAACTTCGAAGATAGTGCTTAACACAAGGTTGGCCAAACCAGTGTAAAAAACATAGAAAAATTAAGATCAAAACTTCTAGAAACCAATAATATCTTCAATGCAATAAAAAAATCTTAACTCTAGAACCGAAAGTCAAAATACTTCATCAAAGAGAAATCCAGACCAACAACTTCTCTCCTGGACCTCAACCAGTACACAAAAAAACATAGTTCACAATTGGTGAACACAACTCAAATTCACAACGAACCAACAACCAAAAATATAGATATAGAAACCTTCAACAACCATGACCAACATATCTAAACCACATGAACATAGGGGCAAATACTATATCATTATCCTGAGCAACAATTGAATACCTATATTCTTCCTTTAATACAATTTTCTCAATATCCTCAACATATACAACCAACAACAACTAGTAGATAACCAATTGACTAGTTGACATCCATGACAACACCTTCATTCCTTTCTCCACTCTTGCAACAATCTCCCCCTTTGTCATTGATGGAAACACATGATCTGAAAAACCATCAAAGACACCATACCATTTTAATATACTTCTCAAGATTTTTCTTTTTACTTCTCCCCCTTAGAAGATCGACTTCCTCATTACCTACTTTCTCTCATTAGCTTTTTGTCCTTTTTACATGCTTTTATTTTTGCTTCTCCCCCTTAAAAGATCATCTTCCTCATTACCTACTTTCTCTCATTATATTTTTCTCCTTTTCACATGCTTTCTCTTCCCCTTTGACATCAATGAAAAAGGAAAAAGACATGTTCATTGAATCTTCCTTTGACATGAAAGAAAAATACTCATAATGACAACACTTGAAACTACTTGCTCCCCCTAAGAGGTAGCCACCAAAACATCAGTCCAAAAATATAGAACCATGAATCCGCCGAGTTGATGCATCTCCAAATGCATCTTAGTTTATGAAAGGAGGGGCAATAAGCCCTAACTTCTCCTAGAGATACTCAAAAGTATCTTTAGGAAGATCCTTTGTAAATATATCAACAATCTGATCCTTTTTCAGAACATACTCAAGCTTGACTTCATTCTCCATGACCTTCTCTCTTAATAAATGATATCTAATAGATATATGCTTCATCCTCGAGTGCATCATAGGATTCTTCAAAATGTTAATTGCACTTGTATTATCATAGAAGATAGAAATGGGATCATCATATACCACTGTGATATCTTTCGATGTCTGTTTCATCCATAGAACTTGTGTACAACAAGATGTAGTGGCAATATACTCAGGTTCAATAGTAGAAAAAGAGACTGAATCTTGCTTCTTACTCATCCATGCCACCAATCTACATCTATAGCCCAAGAAAGAAATTCATCTCCCCAAACATAGACATTTCAAATTCTTTCTGCATCTCTTCTACAAACATCTTGCACATCTTTTCATTTCCTCCAAAGATAATGTCATCAATATATACAACTACAATCAAGATTTTTTCATTTTCAATCTTAAAGTACAAATTACTGTCTGTCGTACCTTTGTTAAATTCTTGCTGAAACAAATACCTGTCTAACCTTGCATACCAAGCTCTGAGAGCTTGCTTCAATCTATATAAATCTTTCTTTAATCTGCACACCATATCTGGTTGACTTTTTAACTGAAATCCTTTCGATTGTTCCATGTAAAATTCTTCTTCCAACTCACCATTTAGAAATGCTGACTTGACATCCATCTGATAGACTTTGAATTTTTTATAAGAAGCCAATGCCAAGAACATCCTTATAGCTTCCATTATTGCTACAGGGAAAAAGTCTCCTGAAAATCTATTCCTTCTACTTGTGAATAGCCTTTACACAAAAGCCTCACTTTGTTTCTAACAACTTCTCCATTCTCATTTAACTTATTTCTGAATACCCATTTTGATCCAATGATATTTTTATCTACCAGTCTTGAGACCAATTCCCAAGTCTGATTCTTCTCAATCTGCAAAAGTTTTTTCATTGCTTCCTTCCAATATTCATCTTTTCAGGCTTCACTTACTAGCTTTAGCTCAATCTCAGAGAATAAACACAAATTTACTTCAGCCTCATCTTTGCTTCTGGTTAACACGCCTTTTGTCTTGTCTCCAATAATCTAATTTTTTGAATGATTCCTTTGTACATATTTCAATTTCCTAGGGGACATCACTGAAGCATCTTCTTCTCTTTCATTTTGTTCATCTTTCTTTTTTTGCTCATCTTTATCCCGTTCTTCCACACTTTCCTCTATTCTTGCACAATCATGTTCATCAGACACATATCCATCAATATCAATAGAACTCTTTATTGTCTCATCAACCTTCACATTTGAGCTCTGTACAATCTTTTCTTAGTATTTATTGAAACATGTGTATGCCTTTCTTTTGTTAGAGTATCCAAGAAATATTCCTTCATCACTTCTTGCATCAAACTTCCCCAAAGTTTCCTCATCTCTTCTAATATAGCATTTGCTTCTGAATGCCTTGAAATATTTAATTATAGGAATTCTTTCATGCCATAGCTCATAGGGAGTCTTTGTACTGTTTTCTCTTGCTTGAACTTGATTGAACACGTAAGTAGCAGTATGAATAGCTTCTTTCCAGTAAACTTCTGGTAATCTAGCTTCAGTGATCATTGACCTATTAGCCTCTTGAACTATTATATTTTTTCTTTCAACAACTCCATTTTGCTAAGGAGTTCTTGAAGTAGATAACTATCTCTTTATTCCATGAACTTCACAAAACATATTGAACTCATGGGAGGTGAATTCTCCACCTATGTTAGATCTTAAGAATTTTATCTTCAAATTCACTTCTTTTTCAACCATAGCCTTGAATGTCTTAAATCTATCTAATGCATCTGATTTCTCTCTAAGAAATGTAACCCATGTATATCTAGAATAATCATCAATTAAAATCATAAAGTACCTTTCACCAAGTAGACTTCACACTTTCATAGGACCATAGAGATCTGTATAAATTAAATCTAGTAGTCTAGTAGTATATTGTTCTTTTGATTTGTAATGATTTCTTGCTTGCTTCCTAAACTGACAATTCCTACAAATAACATTTTAACAGGATTTGTAATTCTCAATAAATCTCTCACAACTTGAATAGCACTAATCCTTTCCAAGTTATCAAAATTTATGTGACACATTCTCCTATGCCATAACTAGTTGTCATTTATCTGAGTCATAAAGCATCATCCATCAACACTCTTAAGTTGATAAATATTCCCTTCATATTTTTTTCCTATAGAAATCAATCTTTCAGATCCTTTCCGGATCTCACATTTCTCATCCTTAAACACAAGATCATATCATTTTCTACACATCTGACCAACGCTCAAAAAATTATGCCTGAATCCCTTAACATAGTATACATCGTCAATATGATGCTTGCCATAAAAAATTATTGAACCTATCCCACAAATTTTAGCACCAATATCATCTCCAAACATAACCAATCCTCCATCATATTTCTCAAGTTTAACAAACTTACTCTTATCACCAGTCATGTGATGTGAGAAACCACTATCATCCACCCAAAAATTCTTTTCTTGTTTAGCATGTAGGGTAGAGATAATTGTACCTTCATTTTTCTCCTTCTCCAGAGGGCTTTCCTTTACCTGTTTTTTGAATTAGTAGAAGTAGGTTCATCCTTAATTGCCAAGAACAAGCATTCATTATCATCTGGATCTTCATATTCTGAATCTTCATCTGAAATACTGGAATTCTCATTCACATAGTAAGATCTATTAATCTTCTTTCCTTTCTTTTCTTCTTCATATCTTTGTTTATTCATTTTAGCTCTTTTTTAACACTTTGCAACATAATGACCTCTTTCTCCTCAACTAAAACATGTAAAGGGAACCTTACCTTCATACTTACCGGATCCTTTCCTCATTATTCTTACAAAGTTAGCTTCTATTTCATCAAATTTGTCTTCATCCGGATCTTCAGCTTTTGTAGCTTTAAAGATAGTCTCTAATTTCCCTCAATTTCTTAGACTCGGCTTCCTCATCTCATAAGATGTCAAAAATCCTAACAAAATATCCTTAATACAAGTCTTATAATCTATAGTCTACTCAATATCACTCACCTTCTCACTGTAAGAATTAGGAAGAGTTCTGAGAATCTTCTATACAATCCTAGTTTCATCTATATTAGTGCTAAGTGATCGCATTCCAGCCACTACCTCATCTAATCTCTATACATAAGCTTCAACATTTTCATCTTCGGACATATGTATAAGATCAAATTATGTTTCCAAAATTTGTAATTTTTCCTCTTTAACTCTTTCATCACCATCATGTGCTCTTTCTAAAGCATCCCAAACTTCCTTAGCTATCTTCAAATTCTAAACCTCAATCAACTCGGAATGTACCAGACTATTTTCAAGATGAACTTCACCTTATTGTTCACTTCATGTGCTCTGATCTCTTCAAGTGTACTCAAACCATTAGCAGGAGTGTAAGGATTCTTGTAAGCTTTCTCCACGTCATATCTGCAATAATCTAGATATTCTTCCATCAATACTTTCCAAATAGCATAATTAGTTCCAAAAAGCCTCGAATAATCAAAGACCATTTTGCTAGCCATCAGCTCAGACCTTCCTCAAGCGGCTAAGCTCTTCACCAAGGAACCGAGCTCTAATACCAATTGTTGAATAGGAAAACTGAGAGGGGGGGTGAATCAGTTGTCATAGATTTTAACCTTTAATTTAATCACCAGAACTAACTACTTAAATGATTAATCATCAAATGCCAATGCAGAAACTCAAATCCAACACATTAACATAATAACACCAGATTTACATGGAAAACCCAATGAGGGAAAAACCATGGCGGGGATTAACTCACACTATAGAGAATATCAAAATCCATTATAAAAAGTCTCACTTCCTGAAAGAAGGCTCACTACCTGAGATAAGGACTCACTGTCTGAAATAAGGACTCACTGTCCAACAGGGCTACAACCCAAAGGGCTCACTGCCATAGAGATAGAAAGAAGACAAAGAAGAATTGTTACAAAGAGACAACAATCTCAATGCAACAAAGGATTCCACCACAATTACTTGATCAACTACATTTGGTAACTCATCATTAAGCTTTGCACTGATCTTCCACACACATCTCACACACACTTTCTGAATAGTATCAAAGTTGCGTCTACTCTTTCACTTATCTTATTTTATTTTATATATTTTTCATTAATAGCTCATCATGTATTTATACTATCTCCAACCTTGAAAAAGATACAAAGTCAACCATCCAACTATAAATTCAATTTAGGTTGGCACCAAAACATACTAGGGTGGAATTAGAATGAGGGAAACCCAAACACACACTTCACTGGGACCCAAAATAGATCCAACATGCTTCATCAACTTTGAAGATAGTGCTTAACATAGGGTCAGACAAACCAGTGTAAAATACATAGAAAAATTAAGCTCGAAACTTCTAGAAACCAAAAAATATCTTCAATGCAATACAAAAATCTTAACTCTAGAACCGCAAGTCAAAAGACTTCATCAAAGAGAAATCCATACCAACAAATTTTCTCTTGGATCTCAACTAGTACACAAAAAAACATAGTTCACAACTAGTGAACACAACTAGAACTTCACAATGTACCAACAACCAAAAATATGGATATAGCAAACTTCAACAACCATGACCAACATATCTGAACTGCATGAACATACGGGAAAATACCAGATCAATATCTTGAGCAACAACTGAATACTTGTAATCTTCCTTTAATACAATTTTCTCAATATCTTCAACATATACAACCAGAAACAACTAGTAGATAACCAGTTGACCAATTGACATCAACGAAAACACTTTCATTCCTTTCTCCATTTTTGCAACAACCTCGACATGGAACATATGAGGAAAAATCTAGTGAAGTGCACTTAGAAGCTACAACATCCAAATGAAGAAAGAAGGTCGAGGCATTCTTCCAAGGACAAACATTTACTAAGGATGATTTAGATCAGTTAAAGGAGGATCTTGATGAGAGAAAGGTTAAATCAGCTGGATAGTCCTCTGAATCTAGGAAATCAGGAATATTATCCTCCAATGTTGCTACTTCCAATACTGCTAATGTTGAGAAGGGAAAGAACAAAGAACAAAGTTCCCCCACATTAGTTGATGTTGCTATCCCTATCTATCCTAGTACTCAGGCACCTAAAAGGAAGGGCATACCTCTTGTTGCACCATCTTCTACTTTAGGAAGAAGAAGAATGAAGAAAAATTCTAACAAGGAAAGAAATCTAAGTGATGTCATTCAAGAAGAAATAGATCTTGGCATGAAAGAAGAGAATCAATTGAAAATAAATAAAAGGAGTAGTACCTCCAATGAAGAAGCCCAATCCAAAATTTATATCACCATGGATGAAGAGATAGAGGAAGAAGAGGATACTTATAAGATTCATGTACACAAGAAGAAGAATGAAAAAGGCTCATCTGATCCTATGGAGGACATGCCTGGCTCTCCTTCAGTAAGTGATCAACCATCTTTAGATCTAGGAGACTTAGTAAATAGCATGACTAACAATGATCTCATGCCAACTACTAATTTGTATGATAAATTTAATGGTGAGGGAAAGGAAACCATCATAAATTCATTTATCTAGTATATAGTCATTTGCAATGTAAAAATGGAGACTATACTTAAAAAATTAATTGAAAGAGTCTAGAAAGAAGTAGTACATAGAAGGAAAGAGGCTATAAATTTTGAAGATAAGATGAGAAATGATGCCTTAATTTCCTATGGTTCCTCTCTTTTTGAGATAGAAGCTACCAATCTACTAAAAGAATGTTCTACTAAGTTTAGATTCAAATAGAGATTAAGTATGCTAATGAATTAGGAACATGAGAGTATAGAAAAGGTAAGACAAGAAACCTAGGACATAATAAAACAATTGGCAAGGAGTTATGGGACAAGAACCAGCTCTTCGTCCCATAGTGCACAAGCTCAAATGCATGTTGATGTCATAGAAGTGTTGGATAATCCAATCTTGGAAAATGTTGATCAGATAGATGATGTTTTGGAGACTCCTGCCCCTCTGACTAATACATAAGAGATAACCAACAAAAGGTTTGATGATCAACATAGAGATCATATCGGCGATAAGCAAGAAGAACATCATGAATCTATCGAAAATAGTGATGAGAAAGATAAAGATGGAAGTGAAGGAAGAAAGAACAATGATGACATGGATGATGCAGATAAAAGGGAGAAAGAAAACAAAGAAAAATATTCACAAGAAGAAGAAGAAGAAAAAGAAAAGGAAAAAGGAGAAAAAGAAAAAGAAAAAGAAGAAGAAGAAAAGAAGAAAGAGGAAGACAAGAAAGCTATTTCAGCTGAGGAGAGTAAACAAGAAAACCCCAAAGTTTCTGAGTTGTCAAATCCTACTGGAGAATCATCCAGAATCACTCTCAAATGTCATCTATCAAGGAAAAAAATACTTCATCCCACACTTCCACCCTAGCTAATTAAGCTTCTATCACATCTAGGTTATGTAGATTTGACCAAGATTGTACCTTGTGATAGAATAAAATTAAGTGGTACTTTCCTCAACTCTATCACATAGGAAGCTACTGAATGATATTAGAAAGGGAATGAAATGATAGATGAAGCTATTAGAGCTTTACAAGAGATAACCCTCAGTGTCACAACTGATAATTCTCTAACACCAATTGAGAACTTAAAGCTTATGGTTAATTCAATCAAGGAATACACGTCTAATCTCAAGGTACAAACTACAAAAGAAGTAGAGTCAATTCTTCTAGAGAGAAGATTGTTGTTTCTACAAGATAAGTGTGCAATTTCACATAATAGAGATTTGCAAAGTTTGAAATAAGTCAGAGACTATGATGAGGAAGCTTAGTTGCTACTTGTCTACTATATGAAGTGGCCTGATGCCACTCAAGGTAACAAGGACTTAATGGAATCAATTGAGTCTCAACTTGTCAGTGCCTCTGAAGATTACAAAGTTGTTGTAGATGATATAAGCTATATTGGTCGGGCTTCTATTGTAGATCTTTAGAATATATTTTCCATTCTTTAGAGACAAAAAGAAGATGCAATAATGCAGTTTGGACAGTTCGGAGACCTGGTAGTATCCAAACATGTCTATGTATCAAGTGTGTTGATAGATGTTGAAAGACTTGAGAAGATGAATATTATTTTGTCCACTCTAGAAGAAGGATAAGAATTCCTAATGGAACTAAAATCACTGCACAAAACTTTGACCAGAGAAAAAGGAGTTTGGGATGATGGAAAGCCGGCTTGGGAAGCAATTCTCAAAGAGTTACAAGGTGATGCCAATTCTTGATTGAAAGTTAATTTTCTTTTCCCTCATCCTTTGTCCTTGATATCAAAGGGAGAGAAGATTTTGTATAGAGAAGGGTATGTTAGAGTTTGGTGTGCCTTGGTGTTTTGTTTTCCAAAAATAGTTGTGTTTTTGTATATATTTGAAAGGGGGAGTTGAGTACATTATTGTTGCACAATTTTTTGGTTTTGAAGCAAGCTTCATTTTTGGCACATGTTGCCATCAATGACAAAGGGGGAGATTTTTGGAAGAATGAAGAAGGTGACCTCTGGGTTTATTATCATTGATTCCAACATTGGTTGGTAACTAGCTAAGTAAACTATGTATCTATACTGATTCGGTATTTTGATCTAGAAATTCTCTCAGTAAAAGATAATTCTATGATTTTTTGATATGTTTCTCAGGAGTGTTAGTTACAACTATGAATGAGATTTCAGCAACATTAGTTGATCTAGCTAAGATATCTATATGACAAAATTTTGACATTATTTTGGCCGATAAAGTTAAGAACCGCTTGTCTTATGAATGTTTAAAGTGTTTCGTATTAGTTCTGAGTTGGCCTAATTTATGTTTGATACATTTTGTTTTGTGTGCCAAAAATATTTTTGAATTGGGCCGACAAGTCACTTTGAATTTTATATATCCACATCTAATTAGGTTGACCTAATTGATGTATGAAGATATAGCTGTATAAATGTGTGTGTGTGTGTAAGTAAGAAAGCAGAAATATAGATATGTGTGTGTGTGGATGTGTCAATAGTGGTGCAAGCTATATGACAAGTGATATAGTGGATGTTGTTAAATGTTGTTGTATACTTGCAATTGGAGCAGTATTTTGTTTTTTCATAGCTTAACCATAACTCATCTCGACACTTTGAAGGTGTACTTCTTTAGTTCATCTATTGGCAGTGAGCCATACCTTTTTGTATCTTGGTAATTATCCATATCTTTTTGTACTTAGGTTGTGAGCCTTTCAAGGATAGTGTGTCCTGGCAGTGAGCCATGTAATATCTTGCAACCAGTTATAATATATTGTGAGTTAATCCTCATCATGGTTTTTCCCATTTCGGGTTTTCCATGTAAAATCCTAGTGTCAATGTGTTATGATTCCTTTCATGATTTTGTTTATGATTGCAGTTAGACATGTGTTAATATTTGGATGGTTAGCAATTAATTATGTTAGTAGAATATTGATTCACCCCCCTCTTAGTATTTGGTGTATTCAATAGCTTCACTAGCATAAATGATAGAAAAGGGAAGTAAGATAATTTTATGGTGAAAAATTAGCTACTATATCCACCAAGCTACTCTCCCACCATAATACAACAAATTTTCAATCAAAAAATATAATCTTACTTAAAAATGAAGTGCTTGGCATTTGTGGTTGGTGATGCTAAGGACTTCCAAATCTTCTTTAGGTGACACTATATTTTCATAAATAGAATATTTTAATGCTTTATACTTAGCTTGTAAATTTAATTTTCTTGCAAATAAGATATTAGTTGTATGTCAACCTCAAATAAGTATTATAGATAAGATGAAATATCCATTTAGGTTATCATCGCATGGAGTATTCAATAATGCAATCTTTTGCAATGATCCATATCATTGTGATTGAGTCATATTTTTAAAAAAATAAAAATTGTGTCTATAAGAGTCAAGTGTTCAATGCAAAGACATTACATACATCTAAATATTTGAATATGATCATAATGATTTGATTATAGATTTTGAAAACCATGCTAAGGGATATGGTTTAAAATAATTGAAGAAGATGAATTATAGAGAAAAATAACTTGACAATCTCCAATTGAAGTTGAACATAGGCTTAGTTATATTGAATGCTAAAAACATTCTAAAATCATTTGATATATAACCATTCAGATTGAGTTTGTGTCTATGGAAATGAAAGATCATTTAAAATCCGAATGGATATTGTCTCTTGGATACCATCAAAGTCAACAATGACATTCACATCTATTCTTAGACAAAATAGCCTCATTAATGCACACAACCACTACAAAATCACTAACCCTCATAGTGACTTAATTCTCATTCCTTGTCAAAGAGACTAGATCCTCATTTTGATGCATAGTTAGATTGATATCCATTTTTGATGACTACTGCCTCCTTAATGAACCTAACAAAATGGCTTTAATGGAAATGCAACACGCCAATATCCTTGAAACAAAACCATTGTCTCTTTTTTGCTCTCTTCAAACCCTAGATCCCAAAGCATAATGATTTGAAACACTATCCAAAGGCTAGATTACAAGTGTTTTGAATCTAAAACATTCTATTGCATATTGTTGCCTCCATAATACATAAAATAGATCTCTGCAAAGCAACATTTCAAAATAAAAATGTATATAAAACACAAAAGAAAACCCTAACTTGTGGGAATAAGGGAAAGAGCCTTCACATTTATATGCAAGAACATGAAGAAAGAACACTCCCTTATTTTCCTTCTTTAACTCAGAAATGAAATAAAGCAACCCCAAGAAGATGGAAAAACATAGAAAAGAGGAAAATTAGGAAACAACCAATCGTGCAAATGAAGATTGAAAATGCTCAAGAATGTTGCCATGAAGCTGCCCCATGAGCTTAGCTAAATGAAACTTAGATAAATGCCCAAAAACACTGCAACCTTCCTCTTCAAAGTAGCAAACAACAGATAAGGTGTACATATTGAAATGGTAAAAGTAGCAAGTAAGGTTTTCCTCTCAAAATTTAAACTTTCCTCATGAGCCCATGTTGTTTCAGTTCTTTTGCCAAAAAAAAAAAAAAATCAAAATTGCCCACACATACACGAAACCCATGCAAGTTTCCCTCCTTTCTTGCAAAAATTAAAAAATTAACTTTTTATAATGTTTTAATTCCTATTTTAACTTTTTATGAATAATTATTTAGTAATTTTTATTTGTGTGACTAATTATTTAGTTGTGTTTTTTACCCGACGATCAAATTAGTCATTTATTTAGTCTTTTATAGCTATGTTGCAAAAAATTAGTAGAATTTAGTAATTTTTTAGTTGTTGTGACTAAATTTTTTAGTCACGTAGTCATTTATTTTCCAAATTCTACTAGTGGACCTCAAGGTGTGGGACCTTGCAAGATGAGGTCAAGTCTCCAGAGAAGGTCGGCTTCCTTTTCCAAACTGAGTGCAAATGTGGTCGTCTAACCCAACACATGAAATTCCTAATGCTAACCTACTTTAACAGATCATTAGGGAAAATGGTAGAAAGAGACATGAAATGTGAAAGAAGGTGATGCACCGAATTTAGAGTTTGTTCCTTCCTACTTCAAAATAGCATATTATGTTAAAGAAACAACTAAAATACCTACTCAGATACGAAGGTAAATGAATTTTACTCAAACATGCAATAGGTAATGGTGATAATAGTTGAATTTTATTGACATAAAGCTTGAAGTAACCTTTACAATGATATAATGCAAGATTTGTAGGTTTGCAAAATAAAAATCCTAGAGGGGCCAAAGGAAGGTGTTGGAGTTAAAATGACACTGAGAGGGGGGTGAATTAGTGACATAACAGATTTGACCAATTTTCAAAATTTCAAAAACATAGCTCACATTTGATCTCAATATTACTCTGATTAATGCATTCATGAGTTGAATGTAATCATTCATAAACAGAATTGAGAAAAGTGATAATCCCAACAGTGAACTGAAACAACAACACTATAAAGTTGTGAGAACACAGAAGAACAAAGAGACACAAAAATTTTCTGAGTGGAAAACCATCCTGGGGTATAAAAACCACTCCCGAAATGCCTTCTAGGCTTAATCTTTTAATCAACTGTTCACAATGCCTTATAGGCTAATTTTTTAGCACCCACTCAAGGAGCACCAACCCCTCGTTTAGAGATATCTATCTCAAGGAGTACCAACCCCTCAAATTATGATTTGAACAACAATAATAACTCAGAGGATTTCTCTATTTTCTCGTCTACAAAATACCTTAAAGATTCAATAATTGAATCCCTGAAATACTACATAGAGAAGAAATTTACAATTTCTTCATCTTGTTATTCAGATTTTATTGTAGAGTTTATCCATACATTTTCATACAGCCAAAGAATGATAATCTGAGAATTACAACAACATCAATAGAAAAGAGTTTTCTGCTTCTATTTATACATTTTCCAGATAGGTAACTGTCTTCATGAGTAACGACAGAAAAACCAACCTAGCTAAGAGCCGTTCTCAACAAATATGTAATGTATGAGTTCATTTTACTGCTTAAAAAGCACAACTGTCCACCACAGAAAATCATAACCTCTAATGCATGAATGACAATACTCAGTCAAGGCATCATATTGACTGAGATGCAGAGAGCAGTTAAAAAAAAAAATTGTGATTATAAACTAGTATGTGCAGCATGAAACGTATAAATAACAATACCAGACAAATCCGTAACTTCCATGGCTCCATCAACCACTGTCGAGCTTCCAGCTAGAAATGCACCAAATAAACCTTCCATAAACCACTGTAAAAACCATTACAACCAGTAACAACAGATACTAAAACATTCATGAAGGTGGCCAAGCTAGGGTTCGATACCTAGCTAAAAGAATAAACTCAAAAAGTTTTCCCTATTCCTTTTTATTTCCATAGATGACACGTTATGCCAAAGGCAACTTTAACGTCGCCAGACAACCTTATGTTTGTCACTTTTTCCAAGAACCATCATAGTCAGGAGAATTCATAACGAATACATAATTTCACGCCGAGAGCTCATAACATCCTTCTGGTCGATGAGACAAAAAGGTTCTCTCACCAAAAAGAAACCATCATTCGCTATCGCTATAGCTTTTGATATCAGAGAGACATCATATAGATCAACTTGGTTATACCGAAAGTCATTCATTTGACTTTGTCGACAAGACACACCATCCTCGCCATGACCTCACATCGATGAAAGAGTCTCACCGAAAATACTTTTCAATTCTTATGAGACACTGTAACCTACAATCTTCAGGGAGACCTTTCAGAGAATACTCTGTTAGACCGAAAAAGCCTTAACCACTGAGTTGCTGAGACAATGCCAATCTCTCGCTGAACGCACTTCATAAGACTTAGTTGGCAAGACCAAAGACTTTGCTATTACATTCCACCGAAGCAAAACTCTTGTCGACATGCATCCATTCACTACCGGTCGGTGTGGCATTGCATATTCATTATAACCTCGCACCGAAGCCTTAAGCTCTTGCCGATGAGTTTCCATTTAATCTCTGATCGGTGTGACATACCAATATCACTGAGACCACATACCAACAGAATAATATATGCCGATAGAGATCACTTTCAGTCGCCGAAACAAAAGACAAGTCTTGCCGAAATAATTTTTCTTGTGCCGGTCGCTAAGACACAAAACGCTCGATGAAACAACATGCCGATAGGGATTTCTTACACCGATGAACCACCTTATGAGTTAGTTGGTGAGACCCGACTCATTTGGTAAGACCTCCCAGTGGTGAACACAACTCATGCCAATAGACCTTTCCACTATCGGCAAGACAATGGGAACATCACACCAAAAGAAGCCTGTATGTAAAATTCAATCGACATGACATCAGAAATGTCTTGCCGATAGGAAACATAGACATTTCAAAGTGGATCAGGGAAACCCTACCATACTCATGCTGATATGTGTAAGCCCGAATGAGAAACAACCAATACCTGTGATATGCAAAAAGAACTAGGGTTATAGAAAGATAAACTCCAATCAGATTAAAATATCTAAACTCCACTTATACAGAGCAATCGTCAAGCCATAAGGGCTCTGACATCTCAAATGACCCCCATACAATGAATATCATGAATGTAGGGATGGGCACCCCAGAAATCCACAAAAAAATATCATACCAATATACCCTTATAAGATGTTATCACGGAATCTAGCAGCGCTCGTTCCACGGATAACCCCCCTACGAAACTTGTCCGTTTCCTAGGATTCGTGAAGTTCAAGTACACATAACGGAGTGATTTTCAAGCCACCTCGAAATGTGTTCCCAAGTCTCGAATAGTCAATTCGAGCATTCCCCCTTGTTCGCCTCGTAAAGACCTTCGAAACGAGATCTTTCGCGACGTTTCACTGTTCGTACTTTGCAAATTGCGAAAAATGCAGTAGCACTGAAAAAGTGCGCTCCTGCAAGGAAATTCCAAAAATTTGGCTAAGTCTGGAAATGTAATGGCGCTAAAATTTAGCGCCCCTACATGCAGTGAATTTCCAAAAAATGTAAGGGCGCTAAATTTTAGCGCCATTACATTTTCTTTCGACACTTAAACTTTTTTCATGCCTCTGGCACGTTTCTTCACATTTTCACGTTTTTCGTCAATCGTGCCACTTTTCGTGCCTAAATTTATTGCATGACTTGAGTTAGGTTTTTAATTTTCATTTTCAATTAAGTGAATGAGTTCGCCATTTTATTGTTTGCTTTTCATTTTGTCCTCTTTTCTCTCTTGCTGGGCGAATTGCACTTAAACTGCAAATCACGTTTTTTGGAGTTTCGCCATTCTTCTTTTCAACAAGCTTCGCGTTTTGCCCTGGTAAGACTTTCATTTGGTTTTGTCTTTTCATTTGTATATGTCCATGATTAGCATACGCGTTTTTGTTTCTTACATTCACGTCTTTCATTATATTCGTTTTTGTTCTTTCCATTCACGTCCTCCCTTCTTCATTCGCGTTTTTCTTCTCCTTCATACGCGATGGAACCCTCATTCATTATTTTAAATGCATCTTTCTCCTCTGTGCGTGTTCATTTCGATGCTCATTCCTTCTTTTCATTTCTATTTTCTCACCCTACACATTCGCGTTTATTTCTTCCCATACGCGTTTCTTCCCTTATCTTTCATACGCATTTCTTTCTACCTTTCTCCTCTGTGCGCATTATCACTTGATAACTTCTATCTACCCGCCATGTTCGTGTTGAGATATCTTTGTCAAAAGTTCTTCATTCGTTTTGGTAAACATTGGAAAGATTCGCCATTGTGAAAAAGAATTCCTTTGACCTTTGAATGAAAATGTAATAGGATGGAGATGATTTCGAAAGCTTTCAAAGTTAACCAAACATTGCCTTTGCTAAAGCTCAAGCGCCTTCGCCATTCCTCACTGCATTTACATCTTCAAAAAATTGCCAAAATTGCAAAAGCGCTAAAATTAAGCGCCATGACATTTCAAAGTTAACCAAAATTGCCTAACACTGGAAAGTGTAAGGGCGCTAAAATTTAGCGCCCTTACACCAAAAGCAATTTTTCTCAGAATGTAAGGGCGCTGAATTTTAGCGCCCTTACACTTTTTTCAGTCTTTTCCTAGATCTTTCCAAATGAACTTCATTTTTGACCAGTGCATTCCTGAGCTTCATTTTTCCGCATTCGTGCATCGTTTTGCGTGCTTCGCCATCCGCTCCATGCTTTTCCGCCCTCATGCTCATTTCACGCTTTCCTATGTCCCCTAACAATTGGTGTTTGTTCTGGCTAGACGGATTGCAGTCTACTCTCAGAGATCGTCAAGTCAAGAGTGCTCAGTGTTCCAGTTTCTTTTGATGACTGCTACGAAGCCTCCTTCTTCTTCGAAAGCAAAAAGCAAGATGAAGTACAAATATCAAGGCGTTTATCCGCCAACTATGGTGCTTTCGAAAGTTGAAGAAATAAAGGATACAGAAGTTGGCCATCAAGACTTGGTTGACTTCGCAAAGTTGACAGAGACGAAGCCTCTCCCTGATTCAATGAGGGCAATCGTACACAGCAATCTCCACTTGGTGGCGATGTTCCCCACAGCTGCGCACAATACTGAGTTTGTTCTTCAAGTTGCGTCTCATTACATCCGAGAAAGCAGAAGTGTGATCGACTCTTCCGGGCACGAGATTCTGAGACTCGACCCCGATTTCTTTGACATCGTCTTCAAGGTTCCTCACATGGAGAAATATATTGACATTTCTATATCAAAAGCACAGGAGATCTTTGATGTTGATCCCAATAAAGCCAAACAGTTGATAAATACTCAATGGCTCAAAAATCCTAGATAGTCTATTTCTAGATGGCCAAAAGGACTCCTGAGAAGTGACTTCAAAGATGACGTCAAGGATATGATCACATTTCTGAGCAGAGCGAAGGGTTTGCCGGAATCATCCACCTTTCATGATTGGATGTATGAGTACATCAGATCATAAGGAGGCAGAAGGTGCATATTGATTGGGGTAAACAAATCAGTGATGAGATGCACGAACAGTTGATCAATGCTCCCTTCTACATTGAAGTTCTACATGACTTCTTACCTGGTGTACGCAGCAGCTGTGATGAGACAATTCCCAGGTCTATCTACAAAGGGGAATCAATGATGGTGCCTGTGTACAGATATTTCTATCAGTTAGAGCTAAAGGAGAGCTTTCATCATTTCAGACGGGTCACTGATGCTTTCTTTGCGCCCTTACTCTTCAACTTTGATCCAGCTTTGGAAAGAAGAAGGATCTGAAGGTGACTTCGAAGGTGAGCCAGATTCGGAGAGACAAGAGGGTGATCAATAGGAACTCGAGCATGATGAAGAAATAACTACTTCTCCTCCCGAGAATGTAGTTGAGGAAATCCACAGAACATCATCGCCCGTGACTTCAAACATTCCTCATACCCCTCTTGAGTCAAGAACTCCTCCACCTCCTGTTCCCTCGTCACCTATTCCTACCACAAGCATTCCTGCAGCCGAGATATCCCCTATCCCTGCAGCATCAACCCAGCTTGATACTCCTTCAGTAACAAGCATCCATACGGTTGATATATTGTCAAGCCCACCATCGTCCATTCCTAGCTTGTCTTCGCCAACGTAGATGATATCACTTCGAGAACTTAATTCAATCATTTCATGAATGAGTCAGTAATGATCGCCTTCAATGTGTCAACTACGTGGAGCACCGGGATGACAAACACTTCTCCAATTGTCACGATACCAATGGTGAGTTCAGATGTGACAATAACTTCAGAGGTGGTAATGGTGACTGACTTGACAGTAAATCCAGAAGTTCACACTTCTTTTCTTCCTCCTTGGCTAATATCTCAAGTGTCAAAGCGTAAAAAGCAAATGATTTCTCCAGAGGAGCTCGACCTTGAAGAGATAGTTCTTCCAAAGGCCAAAGGGAAGAAGAAGGCAAAAGTATACTCGAGGTTGAATGTTGATAAGTTCCGCGTCAAATTGGCGCATACCCGAATCAAGAAGGTGATGTCAATATGGAGGACTACAAGAACGGAAGGTCCAAATTTTGGCAAGGTTACCAACGAAGCGCAAAAGCCGATAAGTCACTTTGATATCTTAAGGTGAATGACAAAAGCCATAATCTCGCAGAACATGCCAAACAGACAAAGCATTATGCCATCGCTGTAAAGAGATTCTGCCGCTTCCAAGTAATGCACACAACCACGACAAAGGTAAGTATTGAAGACCCAAATTGCCAAGAAAAGCCGAGAAATTCGGCCTCCAAAGGCAGGGTGTTGTATGACTTTGTTGAAAAGATCATCGAACATGGATCTCAGATAATTTTGGCTGCGGATGAGAAAACCACCATGTTGGCCAAGCTCACCACAGAGCTTGATAAAGAAAAGAGCGCACTTTCCCAGGAGCGCAGAGACATGGAAAAATGCATGTTGTCATGGTCGGAAATGAAACAGGTAAAGCTCAGCAAATTGGTGGAGGTTGGGGTAATTCCCGACAAAGAAAAGTTTGTAGAGGTAAAAGAATCACTGAAACACAGGATTCAAGTGGTTCAATCTCTCATTGAAGATCTTCACCAAGTACAGGAAGATGTCGACGGGCATCGCAACATTCTTGACAAAAGTATCAGAGAGTTGCCTGGTCAACTTCTTGAAGACAATCGTATCTTCCTACCGCTACGTAAATATCCCCGACCAAGGAAGCCACTTAATTGATCGGACAGCCTGTACTTCTCGTAAGCCATGAACATCATTTGTGATACTAGGGCTCTCACATTGGACAACCCGAAGACGATTCTTGATAGGTGCAAAAGGTTCACTATCCGCCATGAGATCGACACTTGTGAATCTTACTAACCATTGTGGATTACACTGCTGGCTGTATGAGAAGTTCGCAAGTGTGAGACTAGGAGGAAATTTGAAGACTTCCGCTTCAATGCAAAGAGACGCGGAAGCCGCCCTCTATTCTCCAAAGTTGTTAGACATTTCCCGCCGATGCATCCCTTTATGCATCTTGTAAATATTTCTTGACATTTTCGAATGTCTTTTTGTAAATTGTAATTACACCAAGCTCGAAGATGTAATATTTTGAAAACAAATTACACTTTGATTTTGGTCAAAGTTAGGTGAGATCTCCTAAAATCGCTCACCTAACTTTCCCTGATTTTCTCAATCTCTTTCCTTCTTTTGCTCATCCCTCTTTCTATATAATGTGAGGGATTTTCATTGTAATTTATCTTTTAGCCTTTTGCAATGAAGTGCTGCCCTTTTGTAAGCAAACTTGTGAAACTTTGCGTTCATACTTTGTGAATGAGATTCAATCAATAAAGAAAAAGGATTGCAAGCCAGACTTTGTGTTGGATTCAATACTTTTGTAAGTTGATTTGATTTGGTAGTGATTAGTTCGAGGAATCTGAAAGACTCTAAGTAGTTGATGTAAACTTTGTGTTACATTCGTTATTTAGATTGCATTGTATTTCTTTTATCATTGGTTGAATGATCTATAAGACTTTGCGCTTATAATCATTCATGCTCTTGCATGTTCTTGTTGGATAATCTATAAGACTTTGTGCTTGTAATTATTCATACTCTTGGATACTTTGTCAAAGGATCTACAAGACTTTGTGCTTGTAATCGCTCGTGCTATTAACACTTTTGTTGGATGATCTACAAGACTTTGTGCTTGTAATCGTTCATGCTGTTTGAAGAATTGTTGCGTCTAAGAAGACTTTGTGCTTCTAACGTAGCAAATGGTACGTTTATGCAGATCCAACATTGATAAAGTGCCACGAATCCACTTTGTGCCTCTCGCGGAGCTTCCCTTTAATTTATTTGTTTGTTGTTAATTACTTCCGTATCTCTACTTCGCTTTGACGATAGACATATTGGTATTAATGCTTAGCTGTTCGCTTCATCAAGAATTTAACTCTGCAACATCGCAGCATTGTAAACATCTTCTCCGAAAAAGAGAAGGATGAATGTAACACACCCCCACCGCGGAATTTCCTCGTGTACATTTTGTGTAATTACGTGATTTACTATTGCTTCAGAAGCAGAAGAAGGGCCTCTTTCCGAGGAGAGAGATCCTGGTCTCACATAGCCGCGGGTCAAGTCCGGCACCCATCGTAAAGTTGATTACATAATTTTCACCCAACAGTTTTTTGGCAACTCTACTGGGGAACCTACATACGCAATCTGAGCCTCACGCTTCGGATTGAAGTAGATAAGTTTCCTTTTTGTTGTTGTTCTTTTGTATATTGTTAACTCTGTAACACCCTTTATATTCATATCTACATTCTGGCGGACCGAATATATACAAGAGGATTGAGGGCTCAAGGAATAACAGATCCACTCTTTGAAGAGTTGTTGCAACGTGACTTTCCATTTACTCTTCCATGAGCAAGGTCACCATTGCAGCGGGCTATAAGCTTCCCTCCACGTAGCCAAAGATCTCCAATCCCAAGTGTTTGGTCAGTTTATCGCAGACGTCCTGTTCAAGTACCTGTTGTGCAACCAGTCATGGCCGCACCACCTGCAGGACCGTGGGGAAATGCTTTTGGTCCCCTCCGTTTGACTCCACCTTTACACGAACTTCCTCGTGTATCCAGGAAGCATCTTCCAAAATTTCAAGGTGATGGCAAACAACACCCCGATGAGCACATATCCGCATTCTACATAGTATGCGGCGTTCTGGGCATTGAGCACGAGGATGTTTCCGTAAGATTGTTCATTGAATCCCTTCAAGGGATTGCAGCCGAATGGTTCTTTACTCTTCCCAATGCTTCTGTCACCAATTGGGCCACCCTTCGCACTAAATTTGAAGAAAGGTTTAAGCCTGCTGAAGATTCACATGCTCTGTTGGCGCAACTCACCACCATGCGCAAAGAAGCTCACGAGCCTATGCGCGAGTTTGTGGCGAAGTTCAATAAGTTGGTGACACGGATCCCCAATGATGCAAAGCCAACGGATCACAACCTGAAATGCTTCTTCATCAACACCCAATTACCTAAGGTAAGTTTCTACTTGCGTAGGGAAAATCTTGTTAACGTTGCAGCAGCCCAGCAATTGGCTACCAGTCTGGAGGATGACATGATCCTTGCTGGAGAAATCAGGATGGGAACTAACGGAAATAAAAGGATGCAAGCCTCAGGATCTTCAGCATCCAATGCTAGTACTTCCACTGCCAGCTCAAATTTCACAGATCCCATGGTCCAAAGGCTGGCAAATGAAGTTCTGTCTCTCAAGAAGCAAGTGTCAAACAACAACAATGGTAACAACTACAAAGACGTCCCTAGGAGGACTTTTCCTAACTATGCTGGCAACAAAAATCAGAATCGTCTCCCAGCACCCCCAGGACGTCTTGCTCTTGAAGCCCCGCCTGCTAACAATGCCGCCGGGTACTATGAGACTGAACAAGATGATTATGCTCAGCCCGAATATCCTGAAGAAGAAAATGCCGATCTCTTCCAAGAAGAAGAAATTGAATCGGCTGGCGACTCCAAGATCAGCTATTTGCAAATGATGGAAGAAGAAGAAGAAGACGACTTGGTGACTGACACTTACGCTATTTTTACTCGGCATCAACAAAGTGAACTTGACAAAGCTCAAGCTGCCACTGTCCCAGAAAAGGAAAAACTGCCCATAACGATTGCCAAAAGAGGATCTCCCCTCCCTTGGCAACCTAAGAAAGCAGCAAATCCACAAGTAAGTGCACCCCGTTCTTCTTCGTCAACTCCCATTGTTCCTAAAGCTAATCCTCCTGTTCCAAAGACCAGTGTGCCTTTCGTGAAACCAATCAACGAAGTTACGGCTTCCAACCTACAAAGTTCTTTCCAGGCTTTCGACATTATTGACCATGCCAAGAAAACCAAGGTTCAAATGTCCGAGGCTGAATACCTCAAAGCCAACCCCGACCAATTTGACAGGCTTGTCAAGTTCGTAAATGATAAAAAGATCTCCCCAAGTCGGGATACTCCTCCTGACATCCCAGTTACTCCTAAACCCAAAGTATCACAGAGTAACCTCGTATCTAACCCTCCAACTGCTTCTGGACGCATTGATCCATTTTTCATCTCCCTACTTGTAAATGGTTTCAAGCTGAGTAACTGTGTCATAGACTCTGGTGCGTCTGACAATGTAATGCCCGCCAAGGTAGCTACTGCGTTAGGCCTTGAAATGACCAAAACCTTCAGCCGTTGCTTTTCCATGGAGAATAAGCAAGTGCCATTGATCGGTCAGATCAAAGATGCCCAATATGCATTCGCCGCATACCCGGAGAAGAAGATAAAAATGACGGTCCTCGTGGCCGATGTACCAGCTTCCTACGGCATACTCCTCGGACGCAATTTCTGCAAAGATGTTGGAGGAGAACTAAGTATGGATATGTCTGAAGCAAGAATACCAGTAAAAGGTGTGATGCAAAAGCTGATTCCTGAAAAGGAATCAAAGTTTTCGGTTGTTGAGTCCAATGATCCCAGAGCTCAGATTTTGTTCGAATCATCAGGCGTGGGAACTTACTACCTACAAACAAATGAGGTAGGAGAATCCTCAACTCAAAATGAGTTAGAAAAAGATGATACTTCGTCAACTTCAGATGAAACGTCATCAGGAGATTTGTCCATCTCCGACCATGAATCTTCGTCAGAGGATGAAGTTTTGGATTTTGACACTGTTCCAGTTGGTGATTCCAACGGTGTCTGGCTGCTCGAGTTCGATGGTAGCTGCTCTTCGACCGGTTCTGGAGCAGGAATGGTTTTCATTTCGCCATCAGGAAAGTTTTTCCCTTTCTCCTTCAAGCTGCAGTTTGATAACACCAATAACACCGCCGAGTATGAAGCCCTGTTACTGGGAATGCAAGTTGCATTGAAGAAGGGTATAAAAAATCTTCATGCGCAAGGTGATGCCGAGTTGATAGTATGTCAAGTGAGAAATCTCTATCAAACAAAGAATGAGAGACTCAGGCATTACCGTAATCTCGTATGGGATTCCATTGAGGAATTCGAGGCTTTTGATATCTCCGTTGTTCCCAGAGAATACAATACTAGAGCTGATTCCCTTGCGATCTCTGCCACACTCTTGGTACCACATAAAGACTTTCAAGGTTCTACCTACACCATAGAGTTGGTTTTCCGCCCAAGTGTACCTGACAATTCAGAAAACTGGCAGATTTTCAACGACGACCATCAAATTATCGCCTTTCTTGAGAAAGCTGAGAATTTCGATGAGTTGTACTTTGAGGGCAGCGATTCTCCACTTCGAGAATCCGTGTCCGATCTAGATCCTGTTACAGGCGAGGAATATCTGCAACTCAAAGGGAATAAGATCCCTAAAGGATTGGTATCCTTGGAGAAACTTTTTGATAAGCATGATCGCCACGTAAAGAAACAACTCTCAGATTCTGACTCATCTAATGAGGTTGAACAGATAAATTTGGGAACTGAGGCCGATCCTAAGATGGTCAACATTGGCAAATGTTGCACTGTCGAAGAAAGAAGACAGTTTACTCAGCTACTACAGGAGTACATTGACGTCTTGGCATATTCATATGACGATCTAAAGTCATTTTGGCCCAAGGAAGTGCAACATGACATTCCTCTCAAGGTTGGTGCTTTACCTTACAAACAAAAGCAGAGGCAGTACAATCCCAAGATTTCTGGAACGATTTTAGCTGAAGTTCAAAAGATGCTGAATGCGCGGATAATTTTCCCTATCCATCATTCAACATGGATAGCCAATATCGTCCCTGTTCGTAAGAAGAATGGTGAAATCCGCATTTGTGTAGATTTCAGAAATCTAAATCAATTGTCTCTCAAAGACAATTACCCACTTCCAGTGATGGATCAAGTTCTACAAAACGTAACTGGATCTGAGATGCTCTCCATGCTAGATGGATTTTCCGGTTACAATCAAATTGAAGTGAATTCAAGCGATCAACACAAAACCGCTTTCACAACGCCTTGGGGAACCTTTGCGTATCGTAGGATGCCGTTTGGTTTGATCAACGCCGGTGCCACATTCCAACGTGCCATGGATCTTGCTTTCCGTGACGTAATGGGTAAGTTCATTGTGGTGTACCTTGACGATCTTACGGTGTTCTCCAAGCAACACCATGAGCATTTCTATCATTTGAGACAAACTCTGGAGAGGTGCCGTCAGCACGGCATTTCCCTCAATCCCAAAAAGTCAACTTTTGGGGTGACAGAAGGTAAACTTCTTGGTCACGTAGTATCTGCTGAAGGAATCAAGATTGACTTAGAAAGAGTCAATGGAATCAAATCCCTCGCTTTGCCGTCAAGCAAGAAAGCCGTTCATTCCTTTTTCGGCAAGGTAAACTTCTTGAGAAGGTTCCTTCCAGACTTTGCTGAAAAGACCCGTCACATTGTGAACATGATGAAGGGTAACGCCACGTTTCATTGGACGGCAGAAGGCAAAGCAGCGTTCGATGACATCAAGGAGGCCATTGCTCATGCGCCTGTATTGGTTTGCCCTAATTACACCAAGGAGTTTGTGATGTACAGTTATGCTTCCGAGCATACGCTATCAGCAATCTTGGTGCAGGAAAATGATGAGGGATTTGAATCCCCCATTGCATTCATGAGTTGCCCTCTAAAGAATTACGAGTTGAAATATTCTCAAATGGAAAAGCACGCTTTTGCAGTTGTAAAAGCTGTCAAGCATTTCCGGTTCTACATTCTAGGCAGTCATGTCAAAGTCCTTGTTCCAGATTCGACTGTCAAGTCTATCCTCACACAACAGGAATTTGGAACGAAAAGAGGAAACTGGATTGCCAAGATTCAGGAATACGATCTAGAGATAAAGCCTACTAAGCTGATACGTGGACGTGGCCTTTGTCAGCTCATTGCAGAAAACAATCCAGGCGAGGAAATTTCAGAAGATGAGGAGGTCTCCGATGAAGAGATTGATCCCAGTACACTTCCTATGGTACTATTCGTTAGCACCACTGATGAATGGTTTTCCAACATAGCTCACTTCCTGACATATGGAGAATGTCCTAACCACTTAACTCCGAAAGAAAAGAGGACCGTCAAGCTAAAGTCAGCTAGTTTCGTCTTGTGGGATAGCGGCTTGTATAAGCGTGCGATGGATGGAACATTTCTCAGGTGTGTTGATAAAGAGCAACAGCAAAAGTTGCTGAAATCTTACCATGATTTGGCATGTGGTGGGCATTTCTCAGCGCCAGTAACCGCTCACAAAATCCTGAGAGCAAAGTATTACTGGCCTACACTCTTTCAGGACACGTACTCTTGGGTGCGTAAGTGTGAATTGTGCCAACAGTTTGTTGGCCGTCCAAAATTGGCATCTTTGCCGTTAAAACCTGTCGTGATTGATGAACCTTTCCAACAATGGGGCATTGATTTCATAGGTGCAGTGAATCCATCGTCAAGTGCTGGACATGTCTATGTTTTGACGGCTACAGACTATTTCACCAAATGGGTGGAAGCAATACCTACCAAGCGTGCTACTTCGGAAGTAGTGTGCAATTTCTTAAAAGAGAATATTATTTCCAGGTTCGGTGTGCCGAACAAGATTGTCGCGGACAACGCTTCTGCTTTCTCGTCAAATGAGATCACGGGTTTTTGTTTCGAGCATGGTATCACTTTGTCACATTCTTCCGACTATTATCCTCAGGGTAACGGTCAAGCGGAATCTAGTAACAAGAATCTGGTAACTATAATCCGCAAGCTGGTGGACGAGAATCAACGTTTGTGGCACAAGGCTTTGTTTGACGCTTTGTGGGCAGACAGAATAACTCTGAAACGAGCTATCGGCATGTCTCCTTTTCAGCTCTTGTACGGATTGAATGCCGAGATTCCTATAACTTTGGAACTACCAGCCCTCAAGTTGGCTAAGGCCATTGAGGATGAGACGTTTGACAATTCTGACGATAAGCGCATCATGTATCTCTCCGAATTGGAAGAGAATCGAGTTCAGGTGGCGGACCGCATTGCGGAACACCAGGATCAAGTGAAGAAGCTGTTCGACAAGAAGGCCAAGTCTCGAGAATTTCAAGTTGGTGACCTCGTCCTCTTATGGGACAAAAGGAGAGAGCCAAAAGGTATGCATGGGAAATTCGATTCACTATGCACTGGACCTTTCCAAATATATCAGTTGCATGGTGAAAACAGTTTCATGTTGGCATACGGAGATGGGACGCCATTTGCCCTTCCTCACAGTGGGCAACATCTCAAGCACTTTAAGCAGTAAAGGAGTCGGCGTTGGTATGTAAATACTTTTTATTTTTCAAGTTCTTTTGAGTCTTTGTGTTTTGTTTTTGTCGACGTCATCGCCTGACTCCAAGCCCAATGGATGGATAAAGGCACTTGAATTCTGGATTTCTTCTCCCTTCGTTCTTTTCTAAAGAACAACCGAAGGAAGATCCCCAGCAGGAGCCAGCTGTTATCACGGAATCTAGCACCGCTCATTCCACGGATAACCCCCCTACAAAACTTGTCCATTTCCTAGGATTCGTGAAGTTCAAGTACGCATAACGGAGTGATTTTCAAGCCACCTCGAAATGCGTTCCCATGTCTCGAATAGTCAATTCGAGCATTCCCCCTTGTCCACCTCGCAAAGACCTTCGAAACGAGATCTTTCGCGACGTTTCACTGTTAGTACTTTGCAAATTACGGAAGATGCAGTAGCACTGAAAAAGTGCGCTCCTGCAGGGAAAATCCAAAAAATTTGGCTAAGTCTGGAAATGTAAGGGCACTAAAATTTAGCGCCCCTACATGAAGTGAAAATTCCAAAAAATGCAAGAGCGCTAAATTTTAGCGCCATTACATTTTTTCTCGACACTTCAACTTTTTTGAGCTTCTGGCACGTTTCTTCATGATTTCGCGTTTTTCGTCAATCGTGCCACTTTTCGTCCCTAAATTTATTGCACGACTTGAGTTAGGTTTTTAATTTTCATTTTGCAAGTTAAGTGAATGAATTCACCACTTTTGTTGTTTGTATTTTATTTCTTTTATCTCATCTTGATGTGCGAGTTCCTTTCTCCACTGCAATTCGCGTTTTGAGGATTTTCGCCATTCGCCTCTTCAGCAAGATTTGCGTTTCGCCCTGGTAAAGTTTTCCATTTAGCTTTGTATTGTCATTTGTATATGATCTATGTTCGTTCGCGTTTTTGTTTCTTTCTTTCACGTCTTTCATTTCATTCGCGTTTTTTGTCTTACCATTCGCATTCTTCTCTTTCCTAAACCTACGCTTTCTCTCCCTTCGCGTTTTCCTCACCATGTTCGCCATTCATGGTTTGCTTTCATTGCACGAGCCTTGGTGAACCTTTGCTAACCCTCGCCATTCCTTTCTTTGTTTTCTCCAAACGTGTATTGTTCTACATTCGCGTTTCTTTGTTTCTCTACGCGTCCCACCCTCATTCTCCATACACGTTTCTTTCTTCCTTCAAAGATGGCGACATTTCTGTGTTCCATGTTTTGTTCATTTCTCCTCACAAACTCATATCTCTCAACGTTATTCCCATCGCGTTTTTCACGCCGTTCTTTTCATATGCTTTGAAACAAACTTTGCAATCTCACAAAAGAAAAGATTTCTTGTGAAACCCTTAAGCATAAACATGGAAATGGAGACAAATTCGAAAGCTTTCATTCTACAAGCATTTGCAAAGCTCAAAGCGCCTTCGCCATTCCTCACTGCATTTACATCACCAAAAAATTTCCAAAATTGCAGAAGCGCTAATTTTCAGCGCTATGACATTTCAAACTTAACAAAAATTGCCTAACACTGAAAAGTGTAAGGGCGCTAAAATTTAGCGCCCTTACACCAAAAGCAATTTTCTTAGAATGTAAGGGCGCTGAATTTTAGCACCCTTACACTTTTTGTAGGCTTTTCCCAGACCTTTCCAAATGCACTCCATTTTTGACCAGTGCATCCTTGAGCTTCATTTTTTCGCATTCGTGCATCGTTTTGCGTGCCTCGCCATCCGCTCCATGCTTTTCTGCCCTTGTGCTCATTTCACGCTTTCCCATGTTTCCTAACAATTGGTGTTTGTTCTGGCTAGACGGATTGCAGTCTACTCTCAGAGATCGTCAAGTCAAGAGTGCTCAATGTTCCAGTTTCTTTTGATGACTGCTACGAAGCCTCCTTCTTCTTCGAAAGCAAAAAAGAAAGATGAAGTACAAATATCAAGGCGTCTATCCGCCAACTATGGTGCTTTCGAAAGTTGAAGAAATAAAGGATACGGAAGTTGGCCATCAAGACTTGGTTGACTTCGCAAAGTTGACAGAAACAAAGCCTCTCCCTGATTCAATGAGGGCAATCATACACAGCAATCTCCACTTGGTGGCGATGTTCCCCACAGCTGCGCATAATACTGAATTTGTTCTTCAAATTGCATCTCATTACATCCGAGAAAGTAGAAGTGTGATCGACTCTTCCGGGCACGAAATTCTAAGACTCGACCCTGATTTCTTTGACATCGTCTTCAAGGTTCCTCACATGGACAAATATATTGACATTTCTATATCAAAAGCACAGGAGATTTTCGATGCTGATCCTAATAAAGCCAAACAGTTGATAAATACTCAATGGCTTAAAAAGCCTAGATCGTCTGTTTCCAGATGGCCGAAAGGACTCCTGAGAAGTGACTTCAAAGATGACGTCAAGGATATGATCACGTTTCTGAGCAGAGTGAAAGGTTTGCCGGAATCATCCACCTTTCACGATTGGATGTATGAATACATCAGGATCATAAGGAGGCAGAAAGTGCATATTGACTGGGGTAAACAAATCAGTGATGAGATGCATGAACGTTTGATCAACGTCCTTCTACATTGAAGTTCTACATGACTTCTTACGGTGTACGCAGCGGTGTGATGAGACAATTCCCAGGTCTATCTACAAAGGGGAATCGAATGATGGTGCCTGTGTACAGATATTTCTATCAGTTGGAGCTAAAGGAGAGCTTTCACCATTTCAGACGAGTCACTGATGCTTTCTTTGCGCCCTTACTCTTCAACATTGATCCAGCTCTGGAAAGGAGAAGAGTGTCGGATGAGGCTTATAAGGTGGTAAGTAAAGTTGGATGTATTTTTCTCCAATTCCCAACGTTTACTTACTTGAGAGTAGGTTGTTACACCGGTTGTCCCTACATGCTACCACGTTATCCTTCGGATAAGTGGGTTCTCATGGAAACATGCAGACAGCTGATGTCAGTGCAGAAAGAACGAAGAAGCAACCACAAGCGTGGATTCAAGTTCCCATTGACCATCGGCAGATATACTATCCAAACTGCACAAAAAGCTAAGTCTGTCTATGCTGAGATGCAGATCATGACCATCAAAACCTACAGGTATAGGTTTGATTTTGACTACCGAGATGTCAGAAAGAAGTTGCAAAAGGGTCACCAACACAGGTACCGCTTTGAAGACATCTGGGCAGATTGCAGAGATGAAGAAGCCATTCACAAAATGGACTATTGCAGATTGACAGTTCAACAAATCAGAGATCTTGGTATCGCTGACCTACCAGAGGATTTTGAGGATCCAGGCGATATCATGAACGCTGTCTATGATGAGCAAGGCATTGCTAAGAGGCCGTTGCCTGCAATACAGTGGTCTAGAAAAGAGGTCACCAGCATGAGAGAAAGGCTGAGACCAATCCTAGCCAACATAGAAGAATGGTTACACAAACATGGTCATACAATGAAAAGTTTCAGGACAGACTCAGAAGGAGAAGAGTCTGAGGCAGAAGCACGCCAACAGCAAGAACTCCGCGACAAAAACAAATCAGCGGCCGTTCCCACTTCTTCACGAAGAGGTCCAAGGATCAAGTTCACTGTTGGCAAGAAAGATACCTAGGCTGTCCAAGAGACAGAGAAGCCGGAATCTCATCCATCTCGTTCAAAGGGTAAAAATCCCATTCTAGAGGAGGTAGATTCCGATGAAGAAGATAATTCAAGCGACCAATCCGCTAAAGATGAAGATTCAGCAGAAGCAGACTCCGATGCCGAAGAGGTTTCTGAAAGCGGGCAAGAGTCTGATGAAGATTCTGAAGAAGGATCTGAAGGTGACTTCGAAGGTGAGCCAGAATCGGCAAGACAAGAGGGTGATCAACAGGAACCCGAGCATGATGAAGAAATAACTACTTCTCCTCCTGAGAACGTAGTTGAGGAAATCCACAGAACATCATCGCCCATGATTTCAAACGTTCCTCATACCCCTCTTGAGTCAAGAACTCCTCCACCTCCTGTCCCCTCGTCACCTATTCCTACCACAAGCATTCCTGCAGCCGAGATATCACCTATCCCTGCAGCATCAACCCAGCTTGATACTCCTTCAGTGACAAGCATCCATACGGTTGATATACCGGCTGCCCACCATCGGCCCATTCCTATTTGTCTTCTAACTTCTATGATATCACTTCTGAGAACGAATTCAATCGTTTCATGAATGAGTCAATGCGTGATCGGCTCAATGTGTCAACTACAGGAGCGATGATGACAAACACTTCTCCAATTGTCACGATACCAATGGTGAGTTCAGATGTGACAATAACTTCGGAGGTGGCAATGGCGACCGACTTGACAGTAAATCCAGAAGTTCACACTTCTTTTCTTCCTCCTTGGCTAATATCTCAAGTGTCGAAGCGTAAAAAGCAAATGATTTCTCCAGAGGAGCTCGACCTTGAAGAGATAGTTCTTCCAAAGGCCAAAGGGAAGAAGGCAAAAGTATACTCGAGGCTGAATGTTGATAAGGCTGGCCACAAGTATACTGAAATTGGCATACCACCGAATCAAGAAGGTGATGTCAATATGGAGGACTACACAGTGACAAAGGTTCGCCTTGGCAAGGTTACCAACTAAAGTGCAAAAGCCGAAGCAAGTCACTTTGACATTCGGCGTGAAGGCTGGACAAAGTTGAGCACTTAACATGTACAAACAGAAAAGGAAAATATGCCATCAAGGTAAGAGACTGGCCGTCTCCAAGTAATGCACAACCTACCGACAAGGGTAAGTATTCGAAGACCCAACCGCCAAGAAAGTCGGTGAAATTCGCTTCCAAAGGCGTAGGTGTTGTATGACTTTGTTGAAAAGATCATCGAACACGATCTCCGCGATAATTTTAATGGGGCGATGAGAAAACCACCATGTTGGCCAAGCTCACCACGAGCTTGATGTTGCGACTTTCCCGTGAGCCAGACATGGAAAAAATGCCCTGTCATGGTCGGAAATGAAACAGTAAAGCTCAAATAAATTGGTGGAGGTTGGGGTAATTCCCGACAAAGAAAGTTTAGAGGTAAGAATCACTAAACACAGGATTCAAGTGGTTCAATCTCTCATTGAAGATCTTCACCAAGTACGTGAAGATGTCAACAGCATCGCGAACATTCTGACAAAAGTATCGTAGATACCGGTCAACTCTTTGAGGACAATCAGATTCTACCGCCTAAATATCCCCTCGATCTTCAAGGAAGCCATCACTAATTTGATCGACAGCTCGTGACTTAAGCTTCTCACCAACATCATTTGTGATACAAGGCTCACATTGGACAACCTAGCACGATCTTGACAGTGCAAAAGGTTCAATTCATCCTCATGAGATCGATCACTTGTGAATTCACACCATTGTGGATTACTCCATTGGTCCGCATGAGAAGTTCGTAAGGTGAGACTAGGAGGAAATTTGAAGACTTTCACGCCCAATGCAAAGGAATGTGAAACAGCCCCCTATTCTCCAATGTTAGACATTTCCGCTGCATCCCATTATGCATATTGTAAATATTTCTCGACATTTTCAAATGTCATTTTGTAAATTGTAATTACACCAAGTCCAAAGATGTAATATTTTCAAAATAAATTACACTTTGACTTTGGTCAAAGTTAGGTGAGATCTCCTAAAATCGCTCACCTAACTTTCCCTGATTTTCTCAATCTCTTTCCTTCCTTTGCTCATCCCTCTTTCTATATAATGTGAGGGATTTTCATCAGAATGTTATCTTTAGTCTTTTGCAACTAAGGTTGCCCTTTTGTATGAAACTTTGTGAAAACTTCTTTATGCTCATATTTCAGGAATGAGATTCAATCAATAAAGAAAAGGATTGCAAAGCCGACTTTATGCTGATTCAATACTTTTGTAAGTTGATTTGATTTGGTAGTGATTAGTTCGAGGAATCTGAAAGACTCTAAGTGGTTGATGTAAACTTTGTTTTACATCTATTATTTAGATTGCATTGTTATTTTGTTTATCATTGGTTGAGTGATCTATAAGACTTTGCGCTTATAATCATTTATACTTTTGCATGTTCTTGTTGGATAATCTATAAGACTTTGCGCTTATAATTATTCATTCTCTTGGATACTTTGTCGAAGGATCTACAAGACTTTGTGCTTGTAATCGTTCGTGCCATTAATACTTTTGTTGGATGATCTACAAGACTTTGTGCTTGTAATCGTTCATGTTGTTTGAAGAATTGTTGCGTCTAAGAAGACTTTGTGCTTCTAACGTAGCAAACGGTACGTTTATGCAGATCCAACATTGATAAAGCTAATGAATCCACTTTGTGCCTTCGTGAGCTTTCCCTTTTTAATTTATTTGTTTGTTGTTAATTACTTCTGGTATCTCTACGCTTCGCTTTGACGAGATAGAGATATTGGCATTACTGCTAGTTGTTTGTTTCCAGTTATCAAGAATTCGGAACTTCTAACACGTGAAGCATTGTAAACATCTTCTCTGAAAAAAGAGAGAAGGATGAATGTAACACACCCCCCCCACTTCGTGAATTTCGTGTACATTGTGTAATTACTTTTGTGATTTACTATTGTTTCTTTTAGCAGTAAGAAGGGCGCCTCCCCTTTTCGAGAGGAGAGATTCATATCTCACCTCGCTGTGGCTGAAGTCCAAGTTGTGTAATCTGTCGAGAGTTGATTACATAATTTTCACCCAACAAGTTGATAAGGTCCTCTAACATTTTGGAGCTTTTATCAAACTTTATGTTTTTGTTGAATTGGTCTTTAGTCTTTTCTAGCTCCTCCCTCAAGGGAACACTTTCATATTCAAGCTTCTCACACTCCAATTCTTTTTCTTTTTAGTCAATCTTTTAAGACATTCAACGCGCTTGGCTTCTTCAACTGGAGTCTTCAAATCCAAAATTATCTTTTCAGAATTTTCACCATATTCTTGAATTTGGTCTTTCAACTTTGAATTCTACTTCTTGAGTCTTTTGATTTCGTCTATGGCAACAGTAAGTTCTTCCTCAAGATCTGCTATAGTATTTTACTCGCTTTAGATCTCTTCATTCCCTTTGTCTTCACACTTTGGAGCTTCTTCATTTGTTTCCATGGCCATGAAGAGAATTTCTTCTCTATTACTGTTGGAGAAACTTTCATCACTTTCCTTGAACGAGCTATCGCTTTCTTGAACATATAGGCTCTTCTTGTGTCTTTGAAAATTCTTCTTCCTTTCAGATTTCTTTTGAGTGGATTTCTTGTTATAATGACTTTTCTTGCCTTTTCCCTCGTCACAATATACTTCTTCTTCGCTACTATCACTTCCAACCTGTGGACATTTGGTAGCAAAATGACTTATATTACCACAATTAAAGCATTTAAGAGGATACTTACCTTTTCGCTTGATAGTTCCTTTAATGAACTTCTTTACAAAGTTAGCCTCTTCCTCATCACTTGATATCGGTCCTTTGTTCTTCATCCTTCTTGATGATGTTCCTTTCTCAGTCCTCATTTCGTAAGCGGTAAGTATGCCATGTAACTCATCCATCTTCAAAGTGCTTAGATCCTTCATTTCTTCAATGGCGAAAACTTTCACATTAAATCTCATGGGTAGCGATCTTAAAACCTTTTGCACAACAACCTCATCCTCAATCTTTTTTCCAAGACCACAAACAGTATTTACGACTTCATCCACATGAAGAAAGTAAGCGACAACATTCTCTTCATCCTTCATCTCCCTCATAAGTCTCCTGTGGGTTTGGAGCTTTGCCTTTTTCACTTTGTCATCTCCCTCATAAGTCCTTTGAAGCTTATCCCACATCTCTTTTGTCGATGTGCATTGCATAACATTGAAAATTTATGATTCAGTTAGACCACTTACGATTGCATTCATGGCTTTAGCATTGTAGTCACTAGCCCTCTTTCAGCTTGATCTGTTGGTTGAGTAGTTGGTGCCACATAGCCATCCACAACAGATTGCCATATATCAAATTCATGCGCCATCAAATAAATGTGCATCCTTATACTCCAAAAAGCATAGTTGTTCCCATTGAACAATAGTGCTTGACTTGAGGAAAACCCTTCTTGACTCGCCATGTGTGTTATTAAGATATTTCCTTCATGAGGTTAGGCTTTTTTGAAGGAACCTGCTCTGATACCAATTGAAGAAAACACACACTTATATTGAGAGAGGGGGTGAATCAATATAAGAATAACTTTTTCAATTTTAAACTTTGGCAATCATAAAGCAATAATCAAAGTATCTACATAAGCAAGATCTAACAATGGAGGGCACGAGATGCACACACAATTTACATGGAAACCTTTGTGGGAGAAAACCATGGAAAAATACTACTTTTATAGAAAACTTCTTATAACTTCGTAGGCACCAACTCATAGGAGACACCAATCCCCTACACTGAGCACCAACTCGGCAAGAGACACCTATCTCTTTGAGTGAGACGCTCCAGCCTCTTGGACTTGCAAAGTAGAAAGCACAAACCTTCGAAAAGTAGTGTGATTGTGATGTTGTTGGATCTACCCTAGATCCCTTCAAGATCTTCAAAAAAATCCGCCCACAATTTGCCTTGAACTTCTCCTCTTAAACCGCCACTCAGATCTGAAATATGATCAAAATAAGCTCACAAATCTGCACAATGTCTGCTCCAATTATCTCTAATTTCTGCTCTCAAAGTACCTGATTTTTACTCATATATCTGCTCTCAAATATCTGATTTAATGCTCTTATAAACTGCTCTTTAAAGAACTGATTTTCTACTCTTATAATCTGCTCTTTTAAAAAGATATGATTTTCTGCTCTTATAATCTGCTCTTGATTGGAAAGATATTCAATGAATGGTTGCACAAATGGCCTCCAAACAACCTTTATTCATATCCATGAAATGCTTCTTCAAATGAATGGTTACAACCCTTTGATTAGGTTGGCCAGCAACATATATATTTTTATTAAAATAAATCTCTTTGCCCAAAGTTGGGCGCATCACATTAGGAGGTCAGCCAAGCACAATGAAAACTTTTTTTTTATTTATCAATTACCTTGCCCAAAGTTGGGCGCACTACCCTAGGAGCTCGGCCAAATAGGAGGGAGCATCAAATATTTTTAACTACCTATTTTCCAAAAGTCATCTCTTTCCAAAGAGGTCGGCCTCTTTGGAATATATATACTTTTACTCAATTTTTTTTGTTGCCTTTAAAGGAGTTGGCCTAATCAGCAAGTATGTAACATTTAACATTTTCTCCACTTATATTCTCAACATGGGTCGGCCCATGTAGACAGAAAACCTTTGGCATCGATGACAAATAATTCAACGACTATTGCCATTGTTCTTACTACACCTCATCCTAATGCCCCATTGCATCAACAATCAATTCTCCAAAGTGATGAGATCATAAGGAAAATTTAGGATTGACTATCAAAAAGTTTCATCAAACCAAGAGCCTCCCCTGGATTTCACTTGTGCTCAAGAAGGATGGAACTTGGTGTCTTTGTATTGATTTTCAAGCATTGAACAAGATTGTCATCAAAATCAATATCCACTTCCTCGCATTTATGACCTTTTGGATCAACTTCAAGGTGCCAAATTCTTCTCCGAACTTGATCTAAAAAGTGGATATCATTAGGTTGGTTCAAGCACAGGACACATGGAAAACAACTTTCAAGACCAAAGTGAGTCTTTCTAGGTGGCTTGTAATGTCATTTGCTCTCACCAATGCTACCACCACTTTCATGCGATTGATGAATGAGATATTTCAAGATTGTTTAGACAATTTTTTTATCATTTACTTTCATGATATCCTTGTTCTCACACTTGAAAAGTACATCTTCAACATTTGGAACATATTCTTCACACTTTAATATAACAGTTTGTATGCTAGCTTTCCTAAATTTTCTTTTTATCAAACATCCATCTCCTATCTTAGATTTGTCATTGATGCACAAGGAATTAGGTGGATCCTATGAAAGTGGAAGTTCTTCTCAAGTGGTCAACCTCTTCAACTCTCACTAAATTCAGAAGTTTTCTTGGTCTTGCCAACTTCTACAGCAAATTCATATTAAATTACTCAAGCATTGCCACACCTTTACACCAATTGGCAAAGACCGATGTTGTGTTTAAGTGGATAGAGAACCATTCGCATGCTTTCAACCTATTGAAATAGAAATTATGTTTTGCACCTATTCTTGTACTATTGAATCTCACAGCCTTTAGAGATCGAAACAAATGCTTCACAATATGCACTTGGAGTTGTACTAAACAAAAATGGCCATCTCTTAGCCTATCATTTAGAAAGATTATTTACTAATAAAAGGAACTACTCCACATATGATAAGGAGTTATATGCATTGGTCGAAGCCATCAAGTACTAGAGACACCATCTTTTGGGAAAAGAAACTATTGTCTATAGTATATACTAATTACTTGCCTCTACAATTTCTCCAATATCAAAACAAAATTGAAGAAGCTAGGCATATGAAGTGGGCCTCATATCAAGTATAGGAAAGGGAACACCAACAATGCTATAGGTTGTTCGAGTTGTCCTACAACACATGCTTTAATTGTTGTGACCATTTCTCATTTGGGATTTCAAGCATGGTATTCTCATGATGTTGAATAACCTACACAAGTCTTTGGAATCCTACATCATCCAATTTTACACATTTTCAAGATCTTTACATTAGGGAAGAGTTGCTCTACAAGTTGGATAAACTTTGTCCCTTGAGATCACTGAACTTCTCCTCCAAAGGAGACATTCTACTCATTATGGTGATCATTTCAGCAAGTAGACGGCAATTCTTCTATTGCTCTTACATGCAACGACATGTTCTAAATTTCCTCAAGAAATGCACAATCTCTTGCCGCTCCAAACCAATAAACAAAAAGATGGGCTTGAGTATTCCCTTGCCTTTTCCTAATTTTCCTAGTTGAGTTTATAGCTTAGATAGGAATTTCTATACAAGTTTTGTGGGAATGTGCAGGAAAAAGTTCAAGTGGTTCGAGTTAGTCTATCTTTTATTTCACTTTAATGATTAAAGTGAAAGCCTTTTATTTAGCTTAATAACTCTAAATAAAGTGTAGATAAATATTTAGACTTATCTTCCATCTCGTCCTTATAAGTGATAAGGATGCTTTTGTAATTAAAGCTAATTTTGGAAGATTAGATTTTGAGTTGACTTAGTATAAAGATAAGAGCAAGATAGAAGATTGTAAGCAATTCATTTAGATTGTCTTTCAAAAGATTGAAAGACCAAGTTTTCCAAAGGACTAGAAAACTGAATGTAACATACCAAAACAACATAGTACATGTTGGTTTCCAAGCAACTGTAAGTTTACATTAGTTGTGAAGGTTTCCTTTTATGTTTTTTCAAAGGAATGAAAAACGGGTTATGAGGTGTAATTATCTATGTATGCTTCTATTTTTTTTTAAGATCTCAATATTGTGTGATTGATTCAATGTTTCTAACATTAGGAAATTACTCACCTAGTATTTTGAATAATTTCTTCAAACCTTGGGAAAGCATTTCCACGGATGGTTTTCCATTAACTATTCACCACTATGATTGTTTTTTTTTTGTCGTCAACCAATTTAGCAAGATGGCTAAATTCATCCCATGCAACAAGACAAGTTTTGCACAAGACTTAGCCCAACTATTCTTCGACTCTATTTGGCAATCTTTTGGTCTACCTATTAGTGTTGTTTCTGATCATAACTCATGTTTTGTGGACCATTTTTGGTGATCTTTATGGAAGATTTTGGGAGATTCCCTTAACTTCTCCACTATTTTTCATCCTCAATCAAATGCATAGACTAAAGTCGTCAACTAGATTATTGTACAAAGTTTGAGCATACTTACAACCAAGCAGTTCGCTTATCTATAGGTCACTCACCATTTGAGGTATGTCTTGGTTTTCAGGCTTTGGCTCCATATGAGTTTCCCTTATCTTTTCCTTCTCTTGCAACTATGCATATTTAGAAAGAGTGAGATAAGGCCCACTCCTTCCCAACATTTGCCAAGTCTTCAATCCAAATAAATTCAAATTCTTCAAAAGACACAAGAAAAATAGAAACAATTTATGGACCATCATCATATCCCTCATCATTTTCAAATTGGGGATAGAGTTCGGTTATACTTGGACAAACATCAATTCAAGGAGGAAACACACAATAAATCAAGCCACTTAATTATGGACCTCACACTATTCTTCAAAAGGTGTCTAACAAAGCTTTTAGACTTGCTCTTCTGGCACAATTGGGCAACCATGATGTTGTTAATGTTGATCTTCTCGAGCACTACCATGAATCAACACTAGAGATTGAACTTTCTTTCAGCCATCCTGCCAATGTTGTTCTTGATTTTCAGATTCTTTTGGATCCTGACCAAATTTTTGACACAAAGCCTCGTCAGACAAGACATGATTTGACCACTTCCTACCTTGTTGCCAAGCAAAGTCAACTTCCGCATCAAACCCATTGGATCCTCACGATTAATTGTCTCACAATTTTCCTTCTCTTACGAGAACATTGGAGTCCAATGCCACTATTGTTGGGAGGAATGATGAGGAATCACATGGTATAAGTTATTAGCCTAGGATTATTATTCTATTGTTAGATTATTTTTTATCCAATGTAAAAGTTGAAAAGTTAAAGGTTAGTTGTTAGGAAGTTAGCATAAAATAGTTGATGGTTAATTTGTTAATTTTAGTCCTTGTGATAAGATTTGGAAAATATCTCCAAATCCTTTAATTTAGGCATATTTAAGCCTATATATTTATATTTTTTTATTCACATATGCAGATATTGGAATAGAAGACTGCAGTTTCGTTTTGCAGAGATTAATCTCTTTGTGTTGAATCTAATCTCAAACTTCTGCTTGCTTAGTTCCCATATCAGTCCTCTAGCGTAGATGGTTTTTTATGCTCTTTGCATATCCAAACATAATTCTTCATCATGATCATTGGAGTTTTAGGAATAACAGCATCAACGTCCAGCTTCAATCATAGGAATTTTACTATATTTAGGAGGTAAGGAGGGCCTGTTATTGTGGTAGGGGATGAAAGGTCACTTACCCACACAAGGTTGAGGGTAGTCATGTTTCCTGCCCACTTTCTCTTAGTCACATCATTGGAAACTGACCTCAAGAATCAACCATCCCTAGGAGTGTTCATAGAAAGCTTTAGAGTCTCACCATTTTAGTTCTCCCGTGTGGGACTGTACAGTTACAAAGTTGCAGAGTTGATTGGTGAGAGTCTAAGTTACCAGTACAGGTGCAGGTACAAGTATGATGACTCAGGTACACCGTACACCCATAAGGAAAATAACAAATTTGGGTTTGGGTGTGTTTTGACTACATCTGGGCAGAAAACATATAATGCTCTCCATAAAATCAATAATTCAAGATGGGGTAGATGGCTTATACACATTCACATGCTCTTCCACTTCAAACTTAAAAGTCTTACCATCCACATTTGGTGGATGCCACCCATCACTTACCACTATATAGTCTCTTTCAAAGTTTATATTCCTTTTAACTTTCATCATCCCTTGTATCATTGAATCTTCTATTTTGCCAACATTGACCACCTCTTTATTTTTTATTTTCATCTCCATGTCACCATAGTTGGACTTTAAAATCAACAAAGGCCTTTAGAATTGAAGCAATGAACTATACCCTTCACTACTCAACTTAATAGCTAGATTGAAAAATGGTTGCTTACAAACTCAGAACAAATGCAACAGAACTTATTAATCAGTTTTCAAGGTTCACGTTCCAAGGTTTAGCCTCATCCAAACTCTAATCTGTAAGATTTTACTACTTCATGTTGCTGCATGAAGATACTGCATGATGAAAAAATTCTTAACCATGGAATAGTTACACAATGTTGCATTACTAGGCAAAGTATTTATTTACATTAATGCTGAAGATAAACTTCAATTTTTCATTATAATGGGAGTGAGGAATCTCTTAGATACTTGGAATTTACACCAGACTCCCGAACCAATGCAACTCGTCCAGTCCTAGCCACCTATAGAGAGCAAACCAACCAACATCATGTCCAGCATGCATAATACAGCAACAGCTGTCTTGTGATAATAATCTCCACAAAAAGAAAAGCATCATAACTACTTTCAGACTAGTAAATGCTAATTAAAACAAAAAGTGGACAAATTAAAAGGTACAGGAGAACCACTGACTTCGCATATGCCATAGGGCTCAAGTATCAACTGCAATGCAGCCATTTTCTCCAAGTCTCCTGTGAGCTGAGGCAAGAGAGATGATTTCAGTATTCTTTACTTATCCTGTCTGGATTTTGAGACAATTCTAATTGAAACAAATGCATCTCTGGATGAATGACTCAAAAGAATCTACTGCTCAGTAATTTGTTATCTTCAAAAGAAAGTAACTTCTTAATGCTGAATTACAGCATTTTCAAAACGGACATAGAAACAGACAATACTAAACATGTAGCTATTGAAAATAACATAATATTCTTATGACTGATAATAACAGAAATTTCAAAGTAATAATAAACATTTACATTAAAAGGAGAATAGAAATGAAGGTAAATACCTCAAGTGTAACACTGTGATCTGATATATCCACAGGCTTTGCTCGAAAGATGTTTGCAATGTCTAAGATATCTCTACGCATAGTGCTATTTGCAGCAATCTTGAGAAGCATTAATTCTCTTTCTGCAAATGGAAAATGTGTTATATCCTCAACCTGCAAAGTTGAACTCCGTGTAAGCAGTAAGCAATGTGCAATGAACCCATAATAAATAAATTTATGTTCCCTGATGAATTATGTTGCCTGAAGTACTGCTGACACTGCGTGGTAATTTGTTACAACCATCTGGCATCCTTCTAATCTCAAGGTGCTTGTCTGATATAGAGATTGGCTCACTGAAAAGAAGAAAATAGTAGAAACAAACCATTATTGCAGACATTAAATGGAATAATATATCATCTGTCCTAACCTTGAGAACATCGACAATTTTATTTAACTGTTGAAGCAGCTTCCCAATGGAATCATCTGTTCCAGGAACGACAGTAGTTATTCGTGAAGTTCCTTCCTTTTCTGCATGACCCACAGCCAGGCTCTGTAAACATACAGGCAAACCTCTGGATTACTACCATGATAGTTTGCACTACACTCTTCAATATATAATAGTTTTTCAAAAACTGTCAAACCTGAATATTGTAGCCTCTGCGAGCAAAAACACCGGTCACAATATTGAGGACTCCAGGAGCATCATTCACGAGCATTGACAATGTGTGAGAGCACAGTCCGCTAGACTAGAACAAAAAATAAATAAATAAATTGAGATCTAAGATGTGTAAGATGGTTAAGTTTTTCTCAACTTGATCAAACTAATAAAAGAACCTGTATAATGAATTTAATAAATGAAAAAGTGGGTTTGGAATGCAGAGCATGTAAATGAAAACCAATGCTACAATGAGGAGCAGAATAAAAGTATCATTCCTACTGCATTGACATCCAAGTTCATAAGACATAGAAAGGAAGTTAACTGCATTTAATAAGCATTTAAATATTGGAATCGGTAAAGAAAAATGTCAGATGAAGCACACAGTAATCTAGAGATCATCAGCACACAGGCACAAGAAAAAGCAATTGCTCACATAAGAGGAGGTACCAACCAGGAGAAATGCATAAAGAAGAAAAGTTATCCCAGTAACCATACTGAAAATAGATACTGAAAAAGAATGAATATAAAAAGAAAAAACTGTAGAACATTTTTGTATCAACAATAAAGATTATTAAAATTTCTATTAGAATGATGGTGTTAACTACAAACATGCATGGAATGTTTAGCATAGTATTTGGACATGACTTGCTTTTTGGATAACTACCAGTAAATTGAATTACAATAGTTTTGTTTGAGTTCACATGCACTTTTATGTAGGGTATCCAAAATCTTTTGAAAGGCAATGGTGGACAATTGCACAAGGATAAGCTTACATTCTATCACGGATACAAAGAATCGTAATTTTTTATATTTTTCTTATTGATAAATTCTATGTTGCCAAGTTTATCCAAGTAGAACCCCATAACCAGACCAAATGGATCCGGGTTTGGCTTGGGTACCAGGAGGCTTTGCCTAGGGCATGGCCTAGGCACCTCAAATATGCTATATGCATACCCGAGGCTACTAGGTAGTGCCTTGGGCAAGCCCACAGAGCTAGCGGCACAAAAAGCATAACAAAGAGGTTTTTAAGCATATTTTTAAGTGAAAAAACCTAAAATGTTAAAGTAATCCCTAAAAGCAATTTAAAAACTCAAAAACAACAAAAACAAACATAAAAATGCAATTCCAAATTACCTCGCTCCCAACTTCTGAAACTATTTGTCATTGCTCATGGTTACTATTGTTTTCGAGTGTTGCAAAGGTATCTTTGTTATTTTACAAGGATATTTTTAGCTTGTATCAAGGACATTCATCATTACAAATAAGCCTTTATCGTTTTCTTTTGTAAATTTTGTAAAGTTTATTTCCAAGCTTCCAAGTTTTTTTCAAGTTTTTCTGAATTGTTATTCAATTTTTACTGTTTTGGAGGGCAATATGTTATTTTTCTAATTGTTATTTTTTTATTTTTTTTATGTTTTGTAATAACCACCCCAAATTTTGTTTGAAAATTCTTGTTAGCTCAACAATAGAAATTGCTAATCAACTTTCCTTTCCACTTTTTGATCACCATATTCCCAACGTGGGCAAGGTGAGAGCATATGGTGTAAGGATTACAATAATATTAGCAATTAAAGCAGCTGAAAGTGGAACCACTTATTCAATGGGGTTAGCTTGAGGCATTACCAACTCTTCAGTGGGTAAGCATATACAATAAGGAAATGCAAAACTAACTCTTCCACTTCTCAGTGGTGAGTGAATACAAGAAATGTGCAATTCTTCCACTTTTTAGTGGTGAGTGAGAAACAGACCACTTATGCAGTGGGCTGAGTACAAGAGCCACTTATGCAATGGGGTAAGTAGCAAACCAAAACAAGAACTAGAAGTATCAAGAGCCACTTATGCAGTGGGGTAACTAGCAAAACCAAATCATGAGCTAGGTCACTAATGGTACTACCAATCAGTGTTACAATTTTTATTTTATTTTTTTCAGTGTTACAATATTAGCTCATTAATTTTCCCAATCCAAGATATGCACCTGCTTTTACAAATAGAATATGAAATAAACTAATTGGAATCACCCCAAAATGTTGCTAAATGATGAAACAAGTCACCCAACCAGACTAGCCTGATACGCCCCTGCCCCTTCCTGGGGCACGTATCCCCGTATCCAATATGGGTACAATACATTGCAAATACACGTTGGATACCGTACCCACACGTGCCCAAAAAATCTTGATTTTCCAACCGTGCCGAATACTTTGTGATTTGATTTTCAAAATATCTAACATGAATCTTCCTAAACTTAATCATGCAAAACTTCAATCGTGCAATTTTCTTTTTGTTTTGTATAAACAAAACCTACACCAAATGAGGAAGACAACTGAAATGTTTTTCTATTTCAACGACCCATTGTTCTAGGTCTTCTTCCAGTGCAACTCTACTATTTTTTTGGCATTTTAATTTTTACAGATTTAAAAAAGTTAATTGTTTATAATTTTATATTTATATTTAATATTTATATTATGTTGTTTAAACATTAGAAATTTTGAAAAAATTAAAATTTATTCTTTAAATATAAATTTAATTGTTTATTCTTTACTAAATTATTAATGTTTAAATTTTAATGTTATTTAATTTATATTTACTTATTTTCTTTTAAAGTAATGAAAATCTCCTCTAATAACTTAGAAAATATGTGTATGTGTTTTTATGAATGTCGTATCCAGCCGTATCCATATTAGGGGTCTTAAAAAATGGCCGTATCCGTGTTCGACATTGTGTCTGTATCTGTACCCATATCCGTGTCCATGCAACTTTGCACCCAACATTAAGTACTGTCATTATACCTCATAGGGACTGGAGTAGGACGCTGGAAATGAATTCTTCCTCATAGTAAAAGGCTGCTACAGACCTGCCGTTGCTAAAATCAGAAACTGATCAGAACAGGGGCAGCTAGAAGATCATTTGTTTTGAATTTATTGAGCACTCTCCAACACCCTCTATCACCCGGAAACTCTCCATGCATCCTAGGCGCCTCCTTGGGAGAGATCAGCAGCCATTAACAAGCCACAAATGGACTGATATGAGCCCACTTATCCCTGCCTGCAATGGTACAGCCTGCCTAGGGGGCGACTTGATGCTAGAAAATTCGGAAACTCCATTTCAAACCTTGCAAATCATCAAACCTGGTCGCCTAGCATGGGGAACTTAGTGGTAGAAAACCCAGAAACATTAAAATATTTACTCCAAGTTACAGGAAATCCTGAAACACGTCAAAATCCAGTTTTGACTGCGCCAACATGATACTAAGGAATTGGATGAGTGAATGAAACCAATTTGGTGACTTACTAAAAATAGACATGCTCTCCAAGAAGTTTGGAGAACACCTCAAAAGTTTGAAAACACTACGCAGAGTGTCATTCAGACCAGATTCACCCTCTGAGCTCATTGCCATAATTAGAAACCTTGCATCACTAGAATTGCATCCTCCAAGAACTTTGGAGTTCCCCAAATCACCTTGCTTACAAGGAAACCTCAGAAACCGACCAGAATTCACAAAACAACATGACGTAAAAATGGGGACATTACATGTTTACATAACACAGGGTTACAATTTTTTATTCCTGATATTAGTTTATTTTAAAACATGTAGGTACATGGATCTGTATATTTTACAAATGGCTACTAGTTATAGTTCAATAGGCCTGGAAATGGAAATGACTTTCAAATTTGACCAAGGAACCTCTTTGGAAACATGTCACAATGATTGAGTAAATTCCTAAAGGAAAAAGTTATCTTTGGCATTATAGTCAATGCCATAATAAGCATAAGAGCTTGTATGGTCAAGTGAAAGCTCACCTGTGTGCAATGGCTAGCCAAGGAATTAGAATATGTCCAAGGCCAAACAAATATGTGTTTCCACAGGAGTAAACGCTTTCATATATCAAAGAGCAAAGTAGAAAGTGCAAACAAGAGAAAAATTTAAAAACCATCCTTTAGCCGAGGGAGGATCGCTCAAGCCACCTTCAAGGCCATCTTCCACTTCTCTAATAGTGGTTGCCACACATCCTTTCATTGTGACACCATCTTCCCAAGAAGATAGTAGCCCCTTTTTTCCTTGTATAAGAGGGCCATTAGAGAGGGAATTTCAAAATGAGACAAGGACCATTGCAGATAAACACCTTGTATGTTGCATTTATGCCATTGAGCTTTCTTTCAAACTTCTACGAGCGCCATATTGGAGGGAAACAATGACAGCAATGAGTCAAACACCCGTATGTTATACAAGGCCTCCATACGAAAAGGTGGAAACCACCTTATTGGCAAAAGAAAAATAATTGTAGAGACATCTTTCAACACAATTTGGGTTTTGTGGGCTAAAATGAGAGCATCTATCTTTTCAAATGGGTAGAAAAATTGCAAAAACAAGCCCTTAATTTATGCTATTGCAATGTGCCCTAAAAGGGCAGTGTTTATTAGGGAAATTCATTGCAAGAGGCAAATGAAAGATGCAAATTTTATTGCCAACATCCTCATAGAGGCAACCTTGTATCATCCACTCACTCAACTTGGTGATGTAGAAAATTGGTACACAAATCCAATGGATCAAAGAAATCAACACCAAGACCAAGGAGATTAAAATGTTCGTGACTAACGATCATATGTCACAAGCCAATTTCAAGTCCTTCAAATTGGTTTTGTTGAAGCCAAGTTTATGAAATTTCAATATTTAATTTTTTGATTTACTGTTTTTTTATACAAAGGAATTAAACTAGTTGGGACCCATTTGTGAGGTCTTAATAATGCAGCCCCTATAACCTCCAACCTGCGATGTCCCCATCACACAGGAGAACTTAAGATAGGTATACAATGGCATTTTTTTTAAAAACAAAAGAAATACATATATACAGATATGAATATATTTGCATTTTTTTTCATGAATAAACATAGCTAAGTATATATATATATATATAAACATATATATATATACACACATATATTTGAATATAATTAAACATATTTCATTATTCATTTATAATATACTAATCAAAATGCCTTGTCAGCCGATCAAACAAGGATGGAGGGATGCGAACAGATAGTCACGTATTCTCCAAGGGATGCCAATAGATGAGAGGACGCGTCTTTTGGTCCAGCGCCTATATCTACTGAAAATTAGGAAGAGAGACAGAATTAGGGAGAAAGAGTGGAAGAAGCCCGAACCAAGAGGAGAAGAAGAGACAAAGACGCGATCAGAAGAAAGCAGAAGGGAATCAACGAAGAAGAAAGTAGACTAGCGATCAAGAAGAAGTCAGGGAGTCATGAGATAAAGGCAAAGGCATCAAAGCAAAGACATCACGCACAGCAGAGAAGAGGAGAGTGGTTTGTAAATTGGGCCCAAATAGAAGACGTATAAGCTAGCGCACGGGTCAAGGAAGACATCTATGCCCGAGGAAATCTATAGAATCATCCACTCTCAAAGAGGTTAGGAGAGAACCACGGGAGATCTACAGGACGCGGGTATAAGAATGTCGTCCCCTGTGTCAACAGAGTGATCTACAGCACCAGCACCTGCATAGTCAACTCATAAAAATTAACCAGTGAAGGCGAAACCTCAGACTTCCTTAATACAAGCCGAATCCATTATCATTAAAAGGAGAGGTCACCCGTGTCAAATCATAGTGAATTAGTTTATCACAGATTTGGAGCACTGTAGAGACAACTTCACGAATAAACACTCAGATCTCAGTTATCACTAAGAGTATAAACAGAACCATAGTTATCTATATATATGTTATCGCGGAATCTAGCAGCGCTTGTTCCACGGATAACCCCCCTACGAAACTTGTCCGTTTCCTAGGATTCGTGAAGTTCAAGTACGCACAACGGGGTGATTTTCGAGTCACCTCGAAGTGCGTTCCCAAGTCTCGAATAGTCAATTCGAGCATTCCACCTTGTTCTCCTCGCAAAGACCTTCGAAACAGATCTTTCGCGACTTTTCACTGTTAATACTTTGCAAATTACGGAAGATGCAGTAGCACTCAAAAAGTGCGCCCCTGCAGGGAAAATCCAAAATTTGGCTAAGTCTGGAAATGTAAGGGCGCTAAAATTTAGCGCCCCTGCATGAAGTGAAAATTCTAAAAAATGCAAGAGCGCTAAATTTTAGCGCCATTACATTTTTTCTCAACACTTAAACTTTTTTCATTCCTCTGGCACGTTTCTTCACAATTTCGCGTTTTTCGTCAATCGTGCCACTTTTCGTGCCTAAATTTATTGCACGACTTGAGTTAGGTTTTTAATTTTCATTTGCAAAGTTAAGTGAATGAATTCGCCACTTTTGTTGTTTATGTTTTATTTCTTTTGCATCTCCTCTTGCTGTGCGTTTGCCTTTCATCTGCAAAATCACGTTTTTTGGAGATTCGCCATTTCTCTCTTCAACAAGCTTCGCGTTTTGCCCTGGTAAGACTTTCATTTCGGCTTTGTATTGTCATTTGTATATGATCTTTGTACATTCGCGTTTTGATTTCTTCATTCACGTTTTTATTTCATTCGTTTTTTCTATTCGCGTCTTCCTTCATTCGCGTTTTCCTACACGTTTATGCAATGGAACCTTCATTCATGGTTTTGAATTCGCGTTCTCCCCTGTGCGTGTTCATTTAGTGCTCATTCCTTCTTTTCATTTCCATGCTCTTACCCTATACACTCGCGTTTTTGTTCTCGCCTTTCAAAGTGTTCTTCATTCGCGTTTTCTGTCCATCGTTTGTCTTCATCGTGGCGAGCCTTTGTTACCCTACGCATTCTTCTCTCGCCACCTACGCGTTCTTCTCTTATCCGCCAATATGGTCGATGTTCTGTGGGCACTCGTATCTATCCAACGTATCCATGTTGTCTCTCTCTATGCATTTTGGTGAATGTTGAAGAGATCTGTTATTATGAAAAAGAATTCCCTCAAAAATGGGAGGCGTATGTAATAGAATGAAAGCAAACTCAAGCTCTCATGATTCAAACAAATTTCCATCTCCAAGCCTGAGCGCTATCGCCATTCCCTCTTGCATCTACATCTCAAAAGTTTCAAGAAAAAGCAGAGGCGCTGAATTTTAGCGCTAGAACATTTTTGAGAAAATGAGAAATTACCTAACACTGTAAGATGTAAGGGCGCTAAAATTTAGCGCCCTTGCATCAAAATCATCTTTCACCAAAAAGCTAAAGCACTGAATTCTAGCGCCATGACATCAAAAGAATGTCATAAAATTGCCTAACACTAAAAATGTAAGGGCGCTAAAATTTAGCGCCCTTACACCAAAAGCAATTTCTCAGAATGTAAGGGCGCTGAATTTTAGCGCCCTTACACTTTTTTCTGGCTTTTTCCAGACCTTTCCAAATGCACCCCATTTTTGACCAGTGCATCCTTGAGCTCCATTTTTCCGCATTCGTGCATCGTTTTGCGTGCCTCGCCATCATCTCTATGCTTTTCCACCCTCGTGCTCGTTTCACGCTTTCCCATGTTTCCTAACAAATTGGTGTTTGTTCTGGCTAGACGGATTGCAGTCTACTCTCAGAGATCGTCCAGTTAAGAGTGCTCAGTGTTCCAGTTTCTTTTGATGACTGCAACGAAACCTCCTTCTTCTTCGAAAGCAAAAAGCAAGATGAAGTACAAATATCAAGGCGTCTATCCGCCAACTATGGTACTTTCGAAAGTTGAAGAAATAAAGGATACAGAAGTTGGCCATCAAGATTTGGTTGACTTTGCAAAGTTGACAGAGACGAAGCCTCTTCCTGATTCAATGAGGGCAATAGTACACAGTAATCTCCACTTGGTGGCAATGTTCCCCACAGCTGCGCACAATACTGAGTTTGTTCTTCAAGTTGCGTCTCATTACATCCGAGAAAGCAGAAGTGTGATCGACTCTTCCGGGCATGAGATTTTAAGACTCGACCCCGATTTCTTTGACATCGTCTTCAAGGTTCCTCACATGGACAAATATATTGACATTTCTATATCAAAAGCACAGGAGATTTTCGATGCTGATCCTAATAAAGCCAAACAGTTGATAAATACTCAATGGCTTAAAAAGCCTAGATCGTCTGTTTCCAGATGGCCGAAAGGACTCCTGAGAAGTGACTTCAAAGATGACGTCAAGGATATGATCACGTTTCTGAGCAGAGTGAAAGGTTTGCCGGAATCATCCACCTTTCACGATTGGATGTATGAATACATCAGGATCATAAGGAGGCAGAAAGTGCATATTGACTGGGGTAAACAAATCAGTGATGAGATGCACGAACAGTTGATCAATGCTCCTTCTACATTGAAGTTCTACATGACTTCTTACCTGGTGTACGCAGCAGCTGTGATGAGGCAATTCCCAGGTCTATCTACAAAGGGGAATCGAATGATGGTGCCTGTGTACAGATATTTCTATCAGTTGGAGCTAAAGGAAAGCTTTCATCATTTCAGACGGGTCACTGATGCTTTCTTTGCGCCCTTACTCTTCAACTTTGATCCATCCTTGGAAAGAAGAAGAGTGTCTGATGAGGCTTATAAGGTGGTAAGTAAAGTTGGATGTATTTTTCTTCAATTCCAAACGTTTACTTACTTGAGAGTAGGTTGTTACACCGGTTGTCCCTACATGCTACCACGTTATCCTTCGGATAAGTGGGTTCTCATGGAAACATGCAGACAGCTGATGTCAGTGCAGAAAGAACGAAGAAACAACCACAAGCATGGATTCAAGTTCCCACTGACCATCGGCAGATATACTATGCAAACTGCACAAAAAGCCAAGTCTGTCTATGCCGAGATGCAGATCATGACCATCAAAACCTATAGGTATAGGTTTGATTTTGACTACCGAGATGTCGTGAAAGAAGTTGCAAAAGGGTCACCAACACAGGTACCGTTTTGAAGACATCTGGGCAGATTGCAGAGATGAAGAAGCCATTCGAAAGATGGACTATTGCAGATTGACAGTTCAACAAATCGAGATCTTGGTATCGCTGACCTACCGAGGATTTTGAGGATCCAGGTGATATCATGAACGCGTCTATGATGAACAAGGCGTTGCTAAGAGGCCGTTACCTGCAATACAGTGGTCTAGGAAAGAGGTCACCAGCATGAGAGAAAGGCTGAGACCAATCCTAGCCAATACAGAAGAATGGTTACACAAACATGGTTATGCAATGAAAAGTTCAGGACAGACTCAGAAGGAGAAGAGTCCGAGGCAGAAGCACGCCAACAGCAAGAACTTCGCGACAAAAACAAGTCAGCGGCCGTTCCCACTTCTTCGCGGAGAGGCCCTAGGATTAAGTTCACTGTTGGTAAGAAAGATACCCAGGCTGTCCAAGAGACGAAATGACGGAATCTCACCCATCTCGCTCTAAGGGTAAAAAGCCCATCTCAGAGGAGATAGATTCTGATGAAGAAGAACTTCAAGCGACCAATCCGCTGAAGATGAAGATTCAGCAGAAGCAGACTCCGATGCCGAAGAGGTTTCTGAAAGCGGGCAAGAGTCTGATGAAGATTCTGAAGAAGGATCTGAAGGTGACTTCGAAGGTGAACCAGAATCGGAGAGGCAAGAGGGTGATCAACAGGAACCCGAGCATGATGAAGAAATAACTACTTCTCCTCCCGAGAACGTAGTTGAGGAAATTCACAGAACATCATCGCCCGTGACTTCAAACGTTCCTCATACCCCTTTTGAGTCAAGAATTCCTTCACCTCCTGCTCCCTCGCCACCTATTCCTACCACGAGCATTCCTGCAGCCGAGATATCCCCTATCCCTGCAGCATCAACCCAGCTTGATACTCCATCAGTCACAAGCATTCATACGGTTGATATATGTCAAGCCCACCATCGTCCATTCCTAGCTTGTCTTCGCCAACGTATGATATCACTTCTGAGAACGAATTCAATCGTTTCATGAATGAGTCAATGCGTGATCATCTCAATGTGTCAACTACAGGAGCGATGATGACAAACACTTCTCCAATTGTCACGATACCATTGGTGAGATTTATGCAATAAATCAATTTAAATGCTAAAACGGAAGTCCACTCAGTTTTCTTCCTTTGCTAATATCTCTCGTCCGGGTTAAAAGCAAATGATTTCTCCATGAACCTACTTCCGAAGAGATAGTTCTTCCAAAGGCTAAAGGGAAGAAGAAAGCAAAGTATACCGAGGTCGAATGTTGATAACGGCCACAAGTATGCTGAAATTGGCATACCAATCGAATCAAGAAGGTGATGTCAATATGGAGGACTACACGAACAAAGGTCCAAACCTTGGCAAGGTTACCAACGAAAGTGCAAAAGCCGATGCGCAAGTCACTTTGGATATCTTGGCAGGAAGGCTGGACAAAGTTGAGCAATCTCGTAACATGTACAAACAGAGGGCAGAGCATTATGCCACTGTTGTAAAGAGACTTGCCGGTTCTCCAAGCAATGCACAACCGCTGACAGTGGTAAGTATTGAAGACCCAGCTGTCAAGAAAGCTGAGAAATTCGCCTCCAAAGGCAGAGTGTTGTATGACTTTGTTGAAAAGATCATTGAACACGGATCTCAGATAATTTTGGCTGCGGATGAGAAAACCACCATGTTAGCCAAGCTCACCACAGAGCTTGATAAAGAAAAGGGCGTACTTTCCCAGGAGCGCAGAGACATGGAAAAATGCCTGTTGTCATGGTCGGAAATGAAACAGGTAAAGCTCAGCAAATTGGTGGAGGTTGGGGTAATTCCCGACAAAGAAAAGTTTGTAGAGGTAAAAGAATCACTGAAGCACAGGATCCAAGTGGTTCAATCTCTCATTGAAGACCTTCACCAAGTACAGGAAGATGTCGATGGGCATCGCAACATTCTTGACAAAAGTATCAGAGAGTTGCCTGGTCAACTTCTTGAGGACAATCGTATCTTCCTACCGGCCGCAGAAATATCCCTGATCTTCAAAGAAGCCATCATGAATTTGATTGACAATTCGACTTCTCAAGCTTCACTGAACATCATTTGTGATACAAGGCTCACATTGGACAACCTGAAGACGCATCTTGACAGGTGCAAGAAGGTTCACTCATCTGCCATGAGATCGATCACGAATCCACACCATTGTGGATTACACCGTTGGTCCATGAGAAGTTCGTGCAGAGACTAGGAGGAAATTTGAAGACTTCCGCCCCAATGCAAAAAGACGTGAAGCATCCTCCTATTCTCCAGTGAAGACATTTCCGGTGCATCCCATTATGCATCTTGTAAATATTTCTCGACATTTTCGAATGTCATTTTGTAAATTGTAATTACACCAAGTCCAAAGATGTAATATTTTGAAAACAAATTACACTTTGACTTTGGTCAAAGTTAGGTGAGATCTCCAAAAATCGCTCACCTAACTTTCCTTAATTTTCTCAATCTCTTTCCTTATTTTGCTCATCCCTCTTTCTATATATTGTGAGGGATTTTCATTGTAACATATCTTTTAGCCTTTTGCAACGAAGTGCTGCCCTTTTGTAAGCAAACTTGTGAAACTTTGCGTTCATATTTTGTGAATGAGATTCAATCAATAAAGGAAAGGATTGCAAGCCAAACTTTGTGTTGGATTCGATACTTTTGTAAGTTGATTCGATTTGGTAGTGATTAGTTCGAGGAATCTGAAAGACTCTAAGTGGTTGATGTAAACTTTGTGTTACATCTATTATTTAGATTGCATTGTTATTTTGTTTATCATTGGTTGAGTGATCTATAAGACTTTGCGCTTATAATCATTTATACTCTTGCATGTTCTTGTTGGATAATCTATAAGACTTTGCGCTTATAATTATTCATTTTATACTCTTGCATGTTCTTGTTGGATAATCTATAAGACTTTGCGCTTATAATTATTCATTCTCTTGAATACTTTGTCGAAAGATCTACAAGACTTTGTGCTTGTAATCGTTCGTGCTCGTTGACATTTTGGTTGGATGATCTACAAGACTTTGTGCTTGTAATCGTTCATGTTGTTCGAAGAATTGTTGCGTCTAAGAAGACTTTGTGCTTCTAACGTAGCAAACGGTACGTTTATGCAGATCCGACATTGATAAAGCTACGGAACGACTTTGTGCCTTCGTGAGCTTTCCCATTTTATTTTCTTTTGTTTGTTGTTGATTACTTCTGGTATCTCTACGCTTCGCTTTGACGAGATAGAGATATTGGCATTACTGCTGGTTGTTAGTTTTTAGTTATCAAGAATTCGGAACTTCCAACACGTGAAACATTGTAAACATCTTCTCTGAAAAAAGAGAGAAGGATGAATGTAACACACCCCCCCCACTCCGTGACTTTCGTGTACATTGTGTAATTACTTTTGTGATTTACTATTGTTTCTCTTAGCAGTAAGAAGGGCGCCTCCCCTTTCCGAGAGGAGAGATTCACATCTCACATAGCTGTGGCTGAAGTCCAAGTTGTGTAATCTGTCGAAAGTTGATTACATAATTTTCACCCAACAATATAAATAAACAATTTGAGTCTTCTAATAAAATTACTAATTCAAGTTTAATTACTGAGACTTGCTCACTGTAAATCAAAGAGTTGAAGAGCGAATTTATTCAAAAGATATATAGGAATATCACGGTTTGATTGAATCCTGCATTTAGATCAAGTTGGGCTTCTGATACAAATCTACAGAACCAGCCTCAAACTTTATCATTACAGACCCAATTACATTATTGTTGCTGAGAGAAGAGATCCACAATGAATTAGTTCATCAAAGGTTTGGAATCCTGTGGAGATAACTTCAAGAAGCGCTCACATCTCAGTGATTACTAAGAAGATAAACAGAGCCATATTCATCAATATATAGATAAACAAATTCGAGTCTTCTAAGGAAGTTATGATTTCAAGATTTACTATTGTGACCTATATTAGAGGAACAATTCAATTGGGTGTCAATCTACAGTACAGCAATATCTTTGCATCTGCAAACCACAACAAATACTGATATAAACTCATTGTCAGTATATATATAGTACAACGCATTCAAAGTCATATTTTGGGAATTCATGGTTCTCTGTCTGAAGTTGGTGGTAAATAGTTGAAGTTTCAATAAAATTGGCAATCAATATATTGTTCACATCTGCATATAATTTGACACCATAGCATTCTCAAATTAGACAAATCGATAATAGACTCGATCCACCGGGTCGAGGTTCTCACACAACCACATGAGCTTCCCTTACTCATGGAACAGTTGAAGCCAAGGATTTGAACCTGCAACCATTATCCATGTCTTTCAACAGCTTAACTATTTGTTCTACAATTTGTGGACCTTTTTATCAATTTATTCACTTTAAATTTGCTATAAATTTTTAATTATCTCATTTAGTTTTTCAACTTGTTTTAATTTTTTTATACCATATTAGATTGTTGAAATTCAATTTGAATCACACACAATCACTTTGAGATGACTTGTGAAGGTTTATAAGGCATTGAGTGCCATCGTCATCAACAACCTCTGAAGTGTACAGAGGCAGTCAAATTCCAAGAGGGCCCAAAAGGTCAAAGCATTGATCACGGATGATAATTGGTGGGTTTGTGTGGATTACCTTTTGAGTTCACTAAGCCCGTCATGAGTATGATCAAGTTTGTTGATCCAAATCGATCATGATTGGGAAAAATCCATGATGACAGAGACTCAATAGAAAAAATAAAGGTCACATAATAGCACCAAAAGTGAATGACCCCACAAGAGCATTTTGTAAAGAGATGCAACGAATCATTGTTTATCACTGGAACAAGATGACCACACTTTTGCATCTCCTAAGTCCTAACATTTGTTTTTTCACCCCATAGATATTCTTTCCTTGCCCAAGAGCACCGTGACACTATATAGAGATGCTAAAATTAGTGAGGGAAAAAGATTGCAATCACTACTCTTCCCAAATCCAAATCTAGAGAAAATTGTCATGGTTGAGTTTGGTAATTTTATAACTTCAAGAAATCACAAGCTTAGCACCCCTTGAGACGAGCACAAACAGAATGCTCACACATGGAATACCTCCTTGGCCAAGGCACTATCTACCTACAACCTCTTACAATCAAAATTCTATCATAGATATGCATTTTTAATTAAAAACAACTTTCCTAATTTTTTTTGGCAGTTATATAGTATATTTTTAATTTTATAATTGCACCTATTGGAATAACTGTCTCCAATCTCAACAAATTGTGAGTTCTTGTTGAGTTGACTAAAACTAGAGTACACACACGGTACACCTTTGCTCATTTAGTTAAGCACAACTACTTGGCTGCAAAAAAGGCAAAGGAGCTGGTCTATGTGCATTCCAATTTGCATCTATTGTCACATAAGCAATTGGAGTGCATGGAAGGAGCAACAAAGAATTGAGCTATGGACCTTCAATATGCCAACTCGGATGCTTTTGTTGCACAATTTTCCACAATTTCTTTAGAAGATGAGGAGGCTTTTACATATGGTGCAAATAGTTGGAGTGGCATTGCAGTTAAAACTGATTCAAATATATAAGCAAAAAATAGGAATAAAACATAATTAACTACTTTAATCAATGCCTAGTGCCTAGGCCATGCCAAATCAAATTGACATGACTTTGACTCGATCAAAGTAGAGTATATTTGAAATTTTAAACATGGGTTATTGAATAACCTACATTTTTCTCATTTTTCCCTTCTTGTCATGTTTTTTCAAAAAATAGGGTTTAGGGTTTAGGGTAAAAATTGTCACGTTTTTACTATGAGGTGATCTATCTAGGAGGTGTCTTTTCTGTTATCCCCTCATCTTGCCAATCATTTCCTTCTCCCTATGAATTGACTCCATGTGTTGATCATCCATGATGGAGGAGTGAGATTCCAATGGGTACCTTGAAAATGCCATCTCTCCTAAGCCCAAAGGCAGTACCCTCTATACTCCCTTGGCCTCCTGGGGCTCATCAAGTCCCATCTGAGGTGGCGTGCCTAGGAGAGTACCCCATCACCATTCCCCTCTTGTAGTCTCAGTTCCTTTCATCATGGCTGAACGTTAAGACATATGACAAACAAAGATTAATCATATTTACTGATATAAGGAAACAGCCATAACAGCAATACATCATTGGCACCTTGATCTTCTAATCAAACAATCGAAATCACATATATTCAATGGTGCTACAACTTATTATTGTAAATCAGATTTCATACCACCAGTTCAGGAAATCAAACTGTTGTGTACATGCAAATCTATCATTTATTTCTATTTCCTTTTATTTAATGTTTCCCTGTAGATGATCGCAGGTCTATATGTTCTTCTCCTTCAGCCAATCTGTTCTTAATATTTGGAAGACATTGTTAGTGTAAGTCAAACGCATAAGAATCTATCATTCATATTCATAAAGAGCCATAATTACTTTACAAGTCCCAATAATCATCATTATTGTATAAAATAATATACATACATACATATATACATATATATATATATGAACTTATCTGATTGTCTGCTGCTGTACTCAGGAATATGTCCCAGACTCCTTATTTATTTTCGCCTCCATTCGCTATTTATATCTCTGTGTTTTTATCTCCTTATTTTCTCTTCATATATCTGTATGTGTCTCCTTATTACATTTTTGCTGCTTTTTTCAGTGTAGATTGTGTTTTTCCATATGATCCCCTATATTGATTCCCCTTGATGCCATTTATATCTTCACATGAAGAGACACATCACTTTGTAAGGTGGTATACTTTTGAAAGGACCCAACCCCCTGCGTTTACAAACTGATCGCTGCCCTTAACTTTAATTGTTGTTCATAATTTTAATCGCTGCTTTCATAAGTTAACATCACCTATTAATTATCAATGCTACCCAACTATATTCACTGTAATGTCCCCTTTTTCAACGTGATCTTGTTTTGCGATGGTTAGCCTATTTCTTGGACCCTTGTGGGCTAGCCAGTTTGGATAGAGGGTTGTTGTGACGTTTTTTCACACATCGCCCCATTGCAAATGGGGACCCCCTAATTTTGGCTGTGCTTTTCGGTCGTTTTGGTTTGTCTCTCTTTTCTACTGTCTGTCTCTCCGGGATGTGCCCGTCTGAATTAAAATTTTGGCCAAGTCTGAGAATTAGGGTTTTGAGTTTCCTTGCCAATTTGGGGTCAAATGAGGTAAATAAATTGAAAGTTGAGCCTAACACTGATGCTAGTGTGTTTCCAACAGGCTTTTGTCAAGTTTTCATCCGATTCTGGGGTACTTACTATTTTTAGTAAGTGTGCAATTACAGGCGATTCGTCAGCATTCTTGAAATTCCGACAGTTACACGACATTCAGAGCACATTAGGCTACTCACAGGTTGAATTTGAACTAAAACGGACAACTTGCTATTTTTAGCAGTTCTGCCTTCGGAGGCAATTTTCAGGGCTTAAACGCAAAGTTTTTCAACGCATGTCTGGAGATTCCTTTTGGGTTTTTCGAGACCTTCGCGGCAATATGACATGCAAAGCATGATGATGACTTTCAGCATTCGGCCTTCGGAGGCCGATATTAGGGTTTGCATGCAGACATTTTCGGCGCATGTCGGCATTTTCTTTCTGGGTTTTCCAAGAGCTTCGCGACGATGTAACATGCAAATGGAGCTGACCACTTTTCAGAGACTTACTATTTTTAGCCAGTGCATGCATGTTGAAGATTTTTCTGGGTTTTTCTGGGTTTTCTGAGATTTTTCGGGTAGTATGACATGCAAGATCATCCGGCAGCCGGTCGGTCACTTTTCCAGGTATCACTTGGGCAGCTACTCAACACCTCAGAAATGCAAGCTGATCATCATGCAACTGAAACGAGGTCAAACGGAGCGCATCTGAGCAACATGCACAAAATTAGGGTTTCGAGCTTCAGCGCTAAAAATGAGGAATCAGAGGTCGAAACGTCCAAAACTAAAGTATCCATCATGGTTAGCATCCTTCAGAGAATCTGCTGGCAAAATTTGAAGGCAATCGGAGAACCTGCTATTTTTAGTAAAATGTTCCAGATGCAGGCTATAAATAGAAAGTTGATCGCAGGCGCCGGCACAAACGGGCTAGTTCACCAACAAAGAGCACACTGTCCAAATTTCAAGACAAACGGAGCTAAGGAAGTCTCAGAAACAGGCACTTACTATAAATAGTAAGTCACTTCACAAGCAGCTATAAATAGCAGGTCAAAGTCAAGTCTCAGTATAAACAGGTTAAACATGTGATGAAGACCCTATGGCGCGAATTTCAAATCAAACGAAACTGTAGAGGATGAAAAATCAGACGCTTACTATTTTTAGCAGGTTGGCACAAAGGAATTAGGGTTTCCTAAAATCAAGGGCGAAACACGATGGCCAGGCAGAAGCAGCGTCCTGTCACGATCAATACCCTTCAAGCAATCAACACGCAAAATTTGAAGACTTTTTGAGAAGTTTCTATTTTTAGCAGGTTACTAAAAATAGCAGGGGCATGCAAGTATCAGGGCCCGACAGCTCAACCACTTCCCGAGGTTCAGAACAAGGCAGAATCCAACGTTTTTGGAGCTTGGAATTGGCTTAGAATGCAAAAATTGGCAAACTTTCTAAAAATAGCAAATTAGGGTTAGTAGGAGAAGGTCACCCTAAATTCGGCAAAAGGCACGAAATACACCCAATTTGATAATTTTTCGGGTCCAGCATCAAAACTTGCTTTAAAAGGCCAAAGACGGATCAGAATTCTTGAAGTGTTTGAAAAATGGAGGCTTGACCCTCCAAATGCGCCCAAGATGAAGAGAAGGCACTTGAAATTTATCTAAGGCACACAAACTTGAAGCTCCCTGCCTCATTTGCGCCTTGACTCATGAGTGGACCCTTGAAATATTCCAAGTTGAAAAAATGGAAGCTCGTAGGCTGAAATGCGCCCTTGGAGGGAAAGTGGCATTGAAAATTTTTCTAAGTATATAAAACTTGAAGTAGGACCCTCCAAATGCGCCCAGCTCAGGAGAGGAGATGAAAAGGCTTCTGAGTGGCAAAAAGTGAAAGTATCACCCATGAAATGCGCCCTTGAAGTTAAGTGTGGAGAATAAAAATATTCTAAGTGCTTTAAAATGAAACCTCAGGGGTCCATATGCGCCTAGGATGAAGATGCCATGAGAAAATATTCTAAGTGTTTGAAATTGGAAGTAGCTCTGGCTAAATGCGCCCAGCTTGCATGGAGTGAAGGAATTTTTCTACGTATGGAAAATTGGAGGTAAGAGGGCTCAAGTGCGCCTTAGCTAGGAATAAGAGGTGCTAAAAAAAATTTTCTTGAGTGTTTTGAAATGGAAGATGACCCCACAAAGTGCGCCCAAACAAGTATGAAATGAAGAAAATCTTCTAAGGCATTGAAGAGAAAGCATAAAGCTTCAAATGCGCCCAGTGGAGAAATGAAAGCTAGGTGGGTCATATGCGCCCTAAGTCAAAAGGTGAATGTGTATGGGTCAAAATAAGCCCCTAGGCATTGAAACTCGACGGAGACCCAGCCATATGCGCCCCTCTTTGGAGAAGTTGAAAATTTCACTAAGGCAAACAAATTGGAAGGTGCTAGTATGAAATGCGCCCCTCTCTAGGAGAAGAGTTAGAAATTTTCCTAAGTTGTTGAAACTAAAAGCTGACCCTATGATTTGCGCCTGGTGACTTGAGGTGAAATTTTCAAATTAAAAGCATATACATTGATTTGCGCCCTTGGGGAAAAGTCAGGTAAGATTTCGCTAAGTCAAAAGCTGAAAGTTGGATCATCCAAATGCGCCTTTGAGCTTAAAAATGATTAAATTGATACCTCAACGTGTCATTTGCGCCCTGGAGGTTAGTGGCTTGAAATTTGACTAAGGCGTGGGAGTTGAGACTGGAAGGACCTATCATTGGCGCCTCACTTCAGATTGAAAACACCAAGGGTGATCCGCGCCTATACTGGGAAGGAGATGTGATAATGTTCTAAGGCGTAAATTAAAAGTGCAACCTATCATATGCGCCCTTAGGAAGTTGCTTGAGTCAAAATGCGTCTGAGGGGATTAAGAGTGAAAAGTTTAAGTGTTAAAAACGAAAGTTGACTATGTTATATGCGCCCTCATGAAATTAAAAGTATCACCTATGATATGCGCCTGGGTCTATTAAGGTGTTAGGAGTGAAGAATTTCGCCAAGGCATTAACTGGATGCTCCCCATATAATATGCGCCCAAGGCATTAATTGGAAACTCCCTATGAGATATGCGCCTGGAAGTTTAAGTAAGGAAATTAAAAAAGACGCCAGGTGGTATATACGCCAAGTAACTTCTCCTAAATGTTTAAAGTGAAATACTGCCCTCTTATATGCGCCCATAAAGAAGAAGAGTGGATCTTGAAAAATTAAGTATGGATTTTAATGAAAGTCGCCCACTCCAAACATGCCTTGAGGTGCTTCAGGTATAAAAAAAAAAAAAAAAATTAAAAGTTGGGGGTCTAATTTGCGCCCAGGCAAAGTAAAGGGGGAGATAAATATTCCCTGGGCGTTGGGAGTAAAGATGGTAAATAATGCTAGGCGTGGGAATTTAAATGTGCTAGGCGTGGGAATTTAGGAAAATGTATTCCTCATGAAGTATAAAATGCGCCCAAGGCAATGGGCCTTAAAAGTGAATTTCTTCACCACTAGCGAATGAATTGAAGGTGGAATTAAAGGCAAGTGCATAATGTGCTAAATAATTTCTCTAAGGCACGAATATTTTCTTCCTTAGGAAAATCACGCCTAAGTCTGGGGGGAGATGAAATTTTCCTGAAGCAAGGATGAATTTGCCGATGATGGAGTCCGATGATGTTGGCTGCACAGGGTGGATTAAATGTTTTCAAGTCAGAGCAGGGAAATGCGCCTGGAGTTGAAGGAATGGGTTAAAATTGATCGAATAATTAATTTTCTAAGGTTCAAAAATTCAAAAATTAAATGAACCCGTTCGTTGGGTACCCATGCATTCCACGCGTTCTGGAGAAAATTTTCTTCTGGGTATCGAAGATTATCGATGAGGAGTTGATTTTAAGGTCTTCCATGCTTCGCTTCGGCCTTCAGGGTGAATATTTTTGACGGGCGCCAGGTTGATGAATTCCCTAAGAGAAATTTGAAAATTTTCTAAGGCAAAATGAAGAAAATGTGTTTCCAAGGTGAAATTCTCCAGACAATGAATTTGAAAGAAACTGCCTAGGTGAATTTGCTTAAATCCTTCATGAAGATAGTTTTCTTGAGCCAGAGATAAGTAAAATCAAAGTTGTCGAAGCTCCAGCGGGTGAAATGAATTTCTTTAGGATGCAGTTGAAATTGATATTGTCCAAAGGGATGATGAAATTTGGCTAAGGCATGAGGAATTATGAAGATGGCAAAAGTTTGCTAGTGGAGGCGATGAAGGTGAGAATCGGGTAAGTAAGGTGAATTTGTGTTATGAAGTGTTCTAATACTCTTCTCCTCGCTTGTTTTGCAGGAGGAACGTCGAGGCCAGAGCACGATGTTTGGAGGGGGTGAAGCACGATGATATTACGACCTTCGGAGGAAGATAAAGTTTTGAAGGAAAGTTGCAAGAAATGGCTAAGTGTTGGAGTTTCTCCTCAAGAATCCAATGTGCACCCATGGCAAGCGGAAATGATCTAGTCCAAGACTGAGAAGTCCTTCAAATTCAAGAATGGAAGTTCGAGCAAGGGTCAAGGAGAAAATCAAGAGCAGTTGAACTCCAGATTCTATCAAAATTTTATTTGAGGTGGCAATCTTAAAGTCTCTTTTACCCTCCTCCAAGCGATCATCAGAATTGGCCGAGTACGAAGATCAAGAACAGTGTGAACGCGTCCGTAGACGGGAATCTTCTAGAAGGGTGGTGGCCATTAATGACGCATTTATTACCCCACTCTCCTTTGTGGCGGTTTTTAGGGCAAATCATGTTTAGGGCTGAGGTGGCACGATCTGGGCCATCCAGCCGATTGTAATCTGAGCCGTCCGTTGGACTTGGCCAGCTATATAAAGGGGGAGTCCCCCTCATTTGTACCTTCAGTAGACAATTCATGGGACAGTAGAATTAGAGTAGGAATTAGAATAGGGAAGCAACTTAGAAGTAGATTGATAGTGTAGTTGGAGGAGAAGGAAAGTTTTCCTTTGAAAACTTTTGTAAGAGATTGTCGTGTAAAACTTTCGTAATAAAAGATCTTTTCATTGATGGTGAAATTCGTCTTTGTTGTGGATAGCTAGCGAGGTTTCTTCATCCCTTCTACTTCAAGTAGCATAGAGTAGCATAAATTTCATTTTCATGCAAGTAGATGTTAGCTGTGAAATGTGGTGTTTGATCTAAGCAACTTTGTCTATCCATACCACTAGTGTATTTGCTGACGGTGAATGCACCTTGTGTGGTCAACTGGAAGCGTTTGGGCCTAACTTCAATCACAGTTTGAATGATGGTATGCGTCGTTGTGATGGTATCTTCATGTCAAGTGGTGGTTTGAACATCTTTAGTCATCTCCCTTGAAGATTGCACCGACTCCGTGGAAGCTGTCCGATGCGAGGCAAAGCGAAGTTCGGTTAGAAGTTTGCTGAAGTTGAGCCCATATCTCACGCCTTAGAGTAGATTAGAGTCTTCTTAAACCTGCATCATTTCAATTCAGTACTTTTGGTTAGAATAGGAAACCTGCACTTCATAGATACATCTTTCGAGCATTTGAATTCCTTTCTCCGCTGTCGAACAATTCCGTAAGTCCCCTTGAAATACTAGCAAATCACATCGAGCCAAACTGAGCCTATTCGCACTTAAAGAACCTTGGAGTTGAACGCACGAACTTTCTGGCAATCTTAGCGTGCGGAATACTTTGATCAAGAGAGAATAGGGAAGCCATTGGCGACTTTATTCTGCGTTGGTGCGGTCACGAAAAACACATCAACAAGGGTCAGTGTTGCTTTTTGGAGAGTTTGATTGTTCGTGTTTTCAGTGGACAGTGCTTGGATCACAGCGAGCGTTTGCATTCCAGGAGTTCACAGCTTCTGACGGCACGAGATTATCCTGAGTTTTGAGCGTATTACGGAATTTTAAGTGATTAAGTTAATTATTTAACTTATACGCCTTTTATTAAAGTCACATTGACTTTAATAATATTTTATATCACTTAAGTGAAGAGCACAAAAGATTACTGAGAGGGGGGGGGTGAATCAGTAAATCAATAATAAAACTTTTTATTTTCAATCTTTTTAAACTTGCTACAATCAACCTATTTGATTTGAATCAATTTCCCCAAGTTGACACAACTTTATTGAAATAATAATTTTTAAGTAGGCACCAACCTACAGGTTTACAACTAGGTGATTTAGTAGAATGAAATCTACAAGGAACACCTAGACCTCTACAGATTTTAGTAGACACCTGCCTACAAGGAGCACCAACCCCTAAATGCAAGGCACCAAACCTTGACTTGATGGATGAAGCAATTGTTCTCAATCAGATCTGCAATCTGCCAATTCTCCAATCTGCCTTTGTGATATAACTTCTCTCACTCAGCCCACACAAGAAGAAAGGCTTCTGATTCTGACTTCTTGAACTTCTCAACCACCCCTTCAAGTCTAAAAAGAATGACAAATATATACCTTGTTCCAAGATTGCATCTCTTGATGAAAGAGCACAACTTTGTCTCTTCAAAATTCATTCACACCTCTTCAATCACACCTTTCCATTTATTTCTGTCTTAATGACTTTGATTTTCTGCTTTTATTAAATCCGTTTGTAGGAATATATTTATAATAAGCAAATTGAATCCTTCAGCCATTACAATGAATGATAGAATCTTTTCAGCCGAATGAGCATGTCTTTTAAGTGAAGCATTGTACCATTTCAATCATGAAGAAATATCTGTTAACAAAATATCTGATCTGGAGATTAACCCTTCATAAGAAAAATCAGATTGTTTTGTTTTAAGCAAACACATTACTTTCCAACCATTTGTCTTTATTTGTTTGTTACCAAGAAGTAAGCAAAATCTTTAATGAGAAAGCACGTCTTTTCAAAAAGCGCATCACTGAACATCTTAATGAGAAAGCACGTCCTTTTTAAGAATCGCGTCACTTCAGTTTTTGAAGATAAACCATGACTTAAGAAAATTGGTCTTGAAATAGACGTATACAAGAAGTCGTGTCCTTTTGATCAAGAAGTATTTCCTTTGAAGCTTGCGTCCTTTTGATCTGAAGAATTACCTTTCAATCTTTTATTATATATTTTTTTTAAAAAATCGTATTTTAATTCTGACGTCTCATTTTTTAAAAAATCGTATTTTAATTCTGAAAACGTCTTCTTAAGAAAAAGACGTAAATACTTCAGCATGCGTCTTTAAAGACGTATAAACTACTGAATGCGTCCTTTTTCAAAAAAATGCCAAGAGTTATAAAGTTTCGATCTGGTATTGATCAAATTGTGGCTTATGTGTTATAATTGATTTCCAACTAGATCAAGGTTTCGAACTGATATTGATCTGACATAAGTTTATTACTCATCCAATTACTTCATGACCGATTGCTCCTTATTACTGCAAGCTTATTTACTTTTGTCCTACAAAATTTATGATGTGAATTTTTACTCCATTAGACTTAATCATAAATTATCCATTTAATCTGATTAAGCAAAAACTTGACATCAATGACAACTTTTCTAACATTAAGAAATGTCAAAAGGGGATTTTAATATTTTAATAACTTAAAATATTGAAAAAGTGCGCTCAAAGTATTTATGGCAACTATTGAAAAAGGTTATATTAAAATATTAAAATATTTTAATGATTGCAAAGGCCGTACTTTTCTTGAAATGCGTGCCAATTGGTATAAAGCATTTCCTGGCAATTGAAACTCATATCTTTTGACCATTTCTCTTTGCCTTGAGCATTTTGCCTGTGCATTCTCCTGTGATCAGGGTTTGAACAACTGCTATTGAAGAACGTTACCTCTTCAGTGTGAGCACTCTTGAGATAGTGAAAGATCAGTCGAATCAGTGCATGTTGAGAGCTTCAGCCAGAGGTTCTACAGATTCATACAGAGTTTCTTTATTTTGAGTTTGCTTATTGTTTACAATAATTGAGGGTTTCTACTGGTGGCGCATCCTTCTTCACAGACAGAGGGTTCCAACAGGGTTTCCTTCCTTTCTTTTCATAGCCGTACGACCTTCATTGGGAATTGTGCCTTGAAAGAGGCGTGTGAAGGAATAATGTGAAACACCTCCCTTTGGCTTGGTTTTAGTCTTCCATCATGGGCGTCCAGTATTTCTAGAGCATTGTGTCCAGTTTCTGAGCAGGAGAAATGTGTTCTGGAGATTTGGCGTGCCTTTATGCTTGATTTCATCATTTCCAGCTGTAGATCTGGCAACTTCTTTATTTAAAATAACTGGAGATTTCCTGGTATGTCTGATATTCATGATCTTATTGTTTCAGTATATTAACAACTTCTGCATTTCCATTTTGTGAGTTTTTGCTTTATATTTCAAATTACAAGCAAAAATATGTTGCGCCCCTTCTCTTCTGTCTACTAAGAATTCTCTAAAAAACTTAAAATACACCTAAAGACTTAAGAAAATAAGGGTTTTGAGCTGAGAGCCAGCAGGGCTCATCACACTCACTGCCTTTTGTAATGGGTACACTGCCTTATATTAATCGCTGGGGTATAGATTAAACTGCTGCCCTGATATTCATCGCTGCCTCCTCCTTTTGTTAGGCATTTTTTTTTCTTATTCACAGGTCAGGCTCCTTTTGTCTTATTCATAGGAGTCAATCGCTGCCTTTATCATCAATCACAACCTTTGTGCCTTTTAATTGCTGCTCTTAATCCATACTATATGGTGATTATTATATGTATCTTATTTTATTAATATATTTACACACTTAATTCATTGTTAATATTTTTATATATTTTATTAATATTTTTAGTATCATATTTATAATGATTATAATTATAATAATATTTAAATTGCTAATATTAATATTTATATATATTTTTTATATTTATATAGTTATTTATTTTATTTATTCATTTGTATTTCAACATTTAGGGCAAATTTGGGGCACTCCCAATTAGGGGACATTACACTCTAATATGATATCCATCGCTTCTCATTGCAGTATGAAAAACAACTTCCTCTTGATTCAATATCTTCATTATAAAGTCTTCTACCACAACCTTGATGTCTTTGACTAAGGAATCTCCCTCCTATTCCTCCCTATCTATTCCATCTTATCTCAAATCTTTTACTCAATGTTTCTTCTGCCTTCAATGCAAATTGGAATGCTTCTTCAAATATCTATAATCTTACCACACTTAACTATTCTTGAATAACTCCTCTCAATCCATTAATGTATCTTGCCACCTTTGCTTGATAAGCTTTACTATATCCAACTATAATTATCATTCTATAAAATTACTCAATATATTCTTTCACAATCTTCTCATTTTGTCTCAAACTTTGCATTTTTTTAACAATTCTAACTAATTATCAAAAGGTATAAGCTTACATTTTAACTTTGAAACCATTTTATTCCAATTCTCTATCTTTTCTTTACCTCTCATACTTTTGTCCAATTGTACAAGTCTCTCCACTATATTACAGCATTTCCTTTCAATTTAGTCTTAGCAAATCTAACCCTTTTAGGATCTATAATTTCCTTATACTAAAAATATTCTTCTAGGTCATGTATTGAAACAATCAATTCCTCCATATGCAAACTACCAAAATAACTAACAATATAAAAAATGAGGACGAGCCAAATCTAAACAAGTGATCTATGGATGACAATGATGAGTCCCTTAACAAATTCCTAGCTAATGAGGATGAGCCAAATCTAGACAAGTGATCTATGGATGACAATGATGAGTCCCTTTTGGAGTTGTGGTTGGAGGCACAAAGATCTGTACTACAGGTGCAATCATCTTCAAGGAGGCCAGCTTCATCTAACTCTATGTCAAGCGACCTTCGGGCATACTCTAATGAGAGGTTGTCTACTTCACTCGCCTCAAAACCCTTTTGTGTCAAGTGAGTGAGATGTTTCTCTAAATCCTATTGTCGAATCTTTGTGCTCTAATGGCTAGGGCGACCAAGGAAGCAAATGACTTGTGTTTACAAGACAAGATTTCCTACGAGATGGTTATGGGTATGTGTGGGCATGATGCTCACGTTGTGATGGAGGATTCATTTAGTTCCTCTTTGGCTAAGGAGGTTTGTCTGGATGTCCCTCTCAAGGTCTTCCCTACTTCTATCGTTGTTCCTTCCTAGGCTTTAGGGGAGGGGTTGACTCACCATATCATCATTCTGAACTCTTATCATTAATAGCTCTATTGCTTGGCTTAAGAGCTCGTTTGTTGGGAGACTTTGCGGGCTTCATGCCAACAATATTGTTGTTAGAAGATGGGTGCTTCGGTGCTTACTCTGCTGAATAACTTATTGTTTTCATTTATGAACCTGAATGATCATTCAAGGATGCTTTTGGAAGGTCCTTGGTTTCTTGGGAAGAATGGTCTTTCCTTAAAATTGATCTCCGAGTATCAATCCGATGAAAAAAAGCATCAAGTTTCCCGTATGGGTTAGATTGTTGAGACTGCCTGAAATATGCTAACCAATTTTTTCGTTGAAATTTTCACAACACAATCAACACTACGCCAATTGAATTAGCGTTAGCATTAAAATTGAAATCCAAGTTTGAAAAATCTCAACGCCAAGAATGCACGCTCAATCCCAAGGAAGGAGAGGTGTTGTCATATGGTGAAGAAACTAAAAACAATAACTTGAAAAGAAACAAACTCAACATCAAGAATGTGCACTCAAGATCCCACTGAGGGCGAGGTACTAACTTATGACAAAGTTATTAATTGAAACTGAAACAATTAGGCGGATAACCAGCCATGAAGATACATCTATCTAATTCATCTGCTGCGGCGGGCATCCACTTAGAAAGTGGGGATTCACCACTTGATAGTGGGCACAAAGAGAGATACAGAGTTAATTCTCCACACTAGCGGTAAACCATCCAGGGGTAAATAATGTGTGCTTAAAAATTACAAGCAATTGCAGCATTAAAGGAAATGGTTGGATTAGTACTACTAATGCTCAACCTTACAACTGAAAGAAACTGCAAGTTACAAGTATTACAATGATAGAACTAAGCCAACGTGTGAAGGATAAATTCTCTCAATAACAAAGTTCTCAAATACTGAAAAGAGATCAGAAATCTGTACTTTTACCAAACTGATTGCAAAAACCAGCAACTGTGAAAACAAGAAATATTCACAACTCACTCAAAATACCTCCGAATGACGTGAGAACACTTGCAATGAGCTGCTGCAAGGTAGGCGCCCATTCCATGATAAAGAAACAGTAACAAATATCAGTCATTAATTCTTGGCACAATTCCCAAGGCACTCTAAATGGTACGGCCCTTGAAAGGGGCGATTTTGCTAGATTAAATCACCAACTTCGAAATAAAATCTCTAACTTTGCAAGAAGGGTCACCTTGTTTCTACAAATGCATAGCAAAAATACCCAAAACAGAATAAAATTTATTCAAAGAGCTGCTAGCAAAATTCACTTTCAGTTGTAGGTGTATCAGCAACTTCAAAATTGACAAAACTCCAAAATTCTTCAACATTCGAACTCAATCTGCTAGTCTGGATGAGAAGCAGTCCCAAAACCAACTAGGTGTTATCTTTCAAACAAGAAATTGGATAAATGCTAAGAGGTAAGCATTCCTCGAAGCTGAATTCATGAAGTCATTCCGACAGCATAACAATATGATAAGCATAATGGATACCAAAGCTGGAGCAAAGCATTCATTTTATAGAAGAGTAGAAGACTCTTCAATTTCTCAAGAAGGTACGCCAGGAGTCACAAAGAGACTCTTCAAATTTCCAAAATTCAAATAATTCTTCAAGAGGCGTCCCTTTCGCAAGAATACAATTTCACTTTATTTTTAAAACATAACTCCTCAAAAGGGTGGCATCCTTTTTTCCCAAGGCATTTAAACTTAAATAATAATTAATCCATATGAAGGCGTCCCCCTTCAAGACCACCTTTTAACACAACTTGAAGTTATTCTCCTAGGCCAAGGGGTCAGCTGCAATTTATAACATTAATGCCTTTATTTATGAAATTCACCAAATAAAGCTTTTAGAAGCCAGAACTTGAATTCAAATAATTGCTCCAACTGGAAATGAAGTCCTGAAAGCTGACAAACTTTATACTGCCAAAAATAGAAAATTTCCCAGAAATGCCATAGAACCTCCAAAACATGGAAACCCTAATTTTACCTCAACGAGCCTACGGAATAGGCTAATGAGCGTCTAAACATATCACTAATGAGAAGGGGACATTACACTGCCATTGGAATACTAGGATGAAGAGATATTTATGAGCATTGACAATACTTTTGGATAGTACATTACGACAGATGGTGTCACACAATTCTAGAAACTTTTGTTGTTTATAAGATTTAGTGTTCTTGTGGAGGATGACAAGGTGCTCCCTTCACAAATTACCTTATCATCTAAGTTGGGTAATTGGGTGTAACAAATTGATTTCGAAAACTCTTTGGTTGTTTTCCATTGTTTATTTAAAATGGGCCATGTCAATGCTATTTTCCCAAGCAACAAGAAAGACTATTTAGTTTGGCGGAAAAAGAAACTTACGCTAGCAATTGATAATGATTGCAACACCACTACTATGGTCGGGCAAGAGGGAAGCAAGAGATGTGTTCCTAAAGATAAAGCAATGAGGGAGACTCCTTCGACAAAGATTCAAAGAGAGGCTTCGAAGTTGAGAGTTGGAATGACTTGTAGCCCTCTAGATTCTTCCACAAAAAGGAGACCTAGGCGTAACAACCTTAGCATTAAAGATAAGATGGTTGTGGTTAATCAAATTTCTTTGGAACAATTTGGCTTCAAACCACCTTAACTTTGGGTCGGTTGTCTATCAAGTATTGCTTTGCCCTTTGTTAGCTACTTTTGTTGTTGTGAAGTTGTTTTGTTGCTAATGTCTAGTGGTTTCCCTCTAATGTTTTGTTGAGCTTTATTGCCTTATCTTACTTCTTGTGCAAGGGTCTAGGCTCTCTCAAAATCCCATTTTACCTTAATAAAAAACAATATCAACTTTAGAAATAGCTTTCAACATTTTACCTAAATTTTTCTTCCCCTTCTTGTTCATCCATAACTTGTTCAATAGCTAGTGCATTCTGGCACTGTACTTCTCTCAATTTCTTCACCATCACTTTCATCATCTCTAGGGTTATGATCTCCTCTTCGATCTTCTGCTATAACATCCAATCAAATCTACAAATTCCCCATCATCTCAAACATTTAATCTATTCTCCCAACAATATTAACAACACCTTGGCCTCTTGCCACTCTTTGTGTAGACATCATAGCTTTTGGATATAATGCAAATTGCCTCACATTTGACAATCTATTTGCAAACTACCTCAAATTTAGTGGTCTATTACAAGGTTCCTTTGCAAATTGCCTCAAATTCGACAATTTGTTTACAAGCAAAACTCTCTTGATACCTTCAACCCAATATGCAATATTGGCAAATATCACCAATATACTTCCTCACAATCTGTAATGCCCCAAACTAAAACAAATCTGATTTTTCACTTTCACAATGAACAAGCATGAAACTTTAACACCTTTTGATCCCCAAGATCTCAATGTGGACAACTCAATACTGCAATTATTCACACATTCTAGAAGTAATGAAATGCTTAATCTAGCAACAAACCTTCCGGATGAAATACAAACTAAAACTGAAAATTTATAAACTGGTTCTGGCATCAAGCCTTCTATAAAAATTACAAATACTAAATCTAACAGAGTACTGAACAGAATCTCATTAGAAACATTAATGCTCGAAATCAAAAATGACTCCCTAATTGTATCAGCTTAGCCTTCAGAACATATAAAACTAGAATCAAATTCAAATTTTAATTATTTCTAGCAATAAACTGCACACAAATTTACAATAAAAACATTAGTCTAACAAACTATATCCCTGAATATTAACTGCAGAAATATAATGTCAGAATCTGAAATATAGAACCATACTCAAAATTTATGCAACATACCCTAAATGGTACTGCTCCCTTAGGCGTATGACAGGTTGATCAAGTATTAGATTAGCAGCAACAAAAGGTTGTGATATCATTTGATATAAATTAAGCAACCATTAATAAATTTAGATACTCTTTTAAGAGTACAGTACCCCCCTTGAAGTGTACGGCCAACAATATTAATAATTTGGCAACATCAAAGGCTGCGATCCAACATAACATAGTACAACAGCAAGAAAATTAGCACATATATTATATAATCTGGACATCAACAATGCTTTTCCTTCAAATAAATCACTTCAGCTCACAAAAGTACAACAGCCACTTCCCCAAAATATATATATATTTCAATAACATCCAGCCCCTTCTATGACTATTAATAGAAATTTGAGGTATGACTGGGAAAAAGAGAAGGTACAGTCAGCTTAGAAATGGCTAAAATTAATATTTAAAGGTTTAACACTGGAAACTCAAATAAATAAATACTCTACAATCATCTCACAGATTCATAATCTAGGAACTCGACAATCGACACACACATACACAAATTCTGGAAAATCACACCAAGCTATAACATATATTCTAGAAAATCTCACACAACCAAAATTACAAAAACTAGAAAGTTTCTTTGCAACTATCTAACTCAATGGTAATCCCTAAATGGAATTACTCGAATAGGAGCATTTTCATTATCAAATCCATTCTTTGCCAAAGGGTCTTCATCGTAGGGTGAAAAAACTGCACAATGTTCAATCTCATGAGAAATGAATTTGATAACCCTTTTCAATGCTCAACTCCTTTACTACTTTTCCCCCCAAACTTTATTCTATTTGAAAAGTATCTAGAAAGTCTTTTTAATTAACATTGCTTTTGAACTCCATTCCTAGCAACAATTTTTGTCCTTTTTTTTGTAATGTCACATGTTTGGGATATTCCTAGATTTTGCCCTAACAGCACAATTAGAATCCAGAATAAGAAATTTAATGCATTTAAGATTGTAAATTTACCAATTGAAATGCCCTTTATAGGATATGGACCCTGGTTTAGGTCATGGACACAATATTAGTCACTAGAAATTGACGTTAGCTCATAAGCCATGATAACATTGTAATGTCCCTTGTTGAGGAAGTACCAAGTTTTGCCCAAAATTAACAAACCTAATAATACAATTTGTTTACAAGAGTATTCTTTCACTAAATTACACAATAGCAATTGAATTTAGGAAAAATAATCATCAAACAAAATGATAATGTAACATGCACACTCATTTCCAGGAAACCTGCTTAAGGAAGGTTCCTGACAATAAAAATGAGGAGATGGGTGCAAAGAAAACTCCGCCTTTTGAGCCTAAAGATAAATATGTTTCTTTGAATGTATCTCAGAATCCTCAGGCAACTGTTCCTGAGGTTATGTTACAAAAGCACCAGCTCTTGGAAGGGAAGGAGCCAACGAAGGATACTACTAGTGAAGAGCCAACTATGGTTGCTGTTGGAGGGGATGGTGCATAGGCTATTTCCTTTGATGACCAAAATCAAAACATCCAAGAGGAATCCAAGGGAGTGCTTCTTGAGGTTCCAGGTGAGGATGGGGTAGTTGCTATTTCTTTTGATGAATTAAATCAAAAAGCTTTAGAAGTGTCTCAAACAAAGACTGGAAATGCAAAAGAGGAAAGTTAAGTGTTTTGATAACAATCATAAGGAGGACAATCTTAATGAGTCTAAATCAAGGATAGAATCGGCAAGAAAAATAAAGTACCACAGTGAGGATATCAAAGATTCTAGAGGAAGGAGAAATTGATTCTCAAATAGGTTGGGGACAAGATTCCTTTTCCCCTATTTCAACCCCTAGGAAGCAATCTGCAAACAGAAATAAATTGTTGCCTTTAAATCAAAAGGAATGTAAAAATTTGAAGGAGTCTATGGCACTGCTGGGTTTTACCTGTTGCAAGTATGAAGAAGTTGTTGCAAGGTGTTGTCATTGATGTCAACTAGTCAATTGGTTATCAACTGGTTGTTGTTGTCATTAATGTCATGGATGCAAGTTATTGGTTGTATATGTCGAGGATATTGAGAAAATTGTATTGAAGGAAGATTGCAAGTGTTCAGTGGTTGCTTCGGGTTTTGGTTCGGGATTTGCTTCTATGTGTGTGCGGTTCAGATATGTTGATCATGGTTGTTGGAAGCTGCTATATCCAAATTTTTGGTTTCTGATTCATTGTACAATGCGAGTTATAGTCACCAGTTGTGAACTGTGGTTTTGTGTGTATCTAGTTGAGGTCCGAGAGAAATGTTGTTGGTCTGGATTTCTCTTTGGTTAAGTCTTATGACTTGCGGTTCTACAGTTAAGTTGTTATGATCATGTTGAAGATAATTCCGACATCTGGAAGGATCGTGTTTAATTGTACTATGTGTTTTACACTAGTTTTCCCAACCTTGTGTTAAACACTACCTTCGAAATTGATGAAGCGTGTTGGGACCTATTTGGGTCCTCATCAAGCATGTGTTTGGGTCGCCCTCATTCTAATTCCACCCTAGGATGTTTTGGCGCCGACCTAATTTGAATTTAATGATGGATGGCCGACTTTGGCTATGTTTCAAAGTTGAAGATGGTATAAATACAGGATAAGTAAGTGGTGAAATCAGAACAAAGAGATAAGTGCAAAGAAATAGAGTAGATAGATGCGAGGCAGGTGCGAATCAAGTGGATGAATGTAATGTGAGTGTGGTAGATTAGTGTGAAGTCTAAATGTTGAGTTTCCAAATGTAGTGAGCTGAAGGTGGACTCTATGATTCATGCATGTCTGCAAGTGATTCAGCAAATTGTGGTGGATTTCTCTATTGCATTGAGATTGTCTTCTCTCTATAACATATCTCTTCTATCTTCTTTGTATCTCTGTGGCAGTGAGCCCTCCGGGTGGTTAGCCCTATTGGACAATGAGTCCTTGTTTTAGCAATGAGCCTTTTTCTCAGGCAGTGAGCCTTTTATAATCGGTTTTGATATTCTCTATAGTGTGAGCTAATCCTCACCATGGTTTTTCCCTCATTGGGTTTTCCATGTAAATCTGGTGTTACTGTGTTTGTGTGATGGTTTTTAGTTTCTACACCTACATTTAATGTTTAATCATTTTAGTAGAGTTAAGAATCGTGATTGATCTAAGTTCCGGTGAATATTATAAAAGTGAAATTTGTGACAACTGATTCACCCCCGCCCCCCCTCTCAGTTGTCTTGTTCAACAATTGGTATTAGAGCTTGGTTCCTTGGACAAAAGCTTAACCGCTTAAGGAAGGTCCGGGATGGCTGGCAAAATCACTCATGATTATCTGAGGTTCAATAGAACTAATTATGCTATTTGGAAAATACTGATGGAAGAGTATCTAGAGTATTGTGGATATGATGTGGAAAAAACTTACAAGAATCCTTACACTCATCTTGCTAATGGTCCGAGTACAGCTGATGAGATGAAGGCACATGAAGCAAACAATAACGCAAAGTACATTTTGAAGAATAGTCTTGTACATTTTGAGTTCATTAAAGTTCAAAATATGAAGACTGCTAAGGAAGTTTGGGATGTCTGGAAAAGGCACATGAAGGTGATGAAAGGGTCAAAGAGGCAAAATTGCAGAATTTGGAGACACAATTTGAACTCCTACATATGTCTGAAGATGAGAATGTTAAAGCTTATGTACAAAGATTGGATGAGATAGTGGTTGGAATGCGAGGACTTGGTGCTACAATAGATGAATCCAAAATTGTAAAGAAGATTCTTAGAACTCTCCCTAATGCTTACAGCGAAAAGGTATGTGCTATTGAGGAACATATAAATTACAAGACTTACACTAAAGATCAGTTATTGGGAACTCTAACATCTTATGAGATGAGAAAGCCGAATTTGAGAAACGGATCCAAATCAGAGACTGCTTTTAACGCTACAAAAGCTGAAGATCCGAATGAAGAAAGTCTTGATGAAGAAAAAGCTAACTTTGTGAGAAAGATGAAGAAAGGCTCCGGCAAGTATGAAGGTAAGTTACCCTTTAAATGCTTTATTTGTGGTGGAATAGCTCAATATGCTGCAAGGTGTCCGGAAGAACTAAGAGGAATAAACAAAGATATGAGAAAGAAACGAAAGGTAAGAAGATCAATAGAGCATATTATGTGAATGAAGATGCTAGTATACCTGATGAGGAATGTGATTATGGAGATGAATCTACTTCTGCTAATTCTGAAAAACAGGCGAAAGAATGCCCTTCGGAGAAAAAGAAAAATGAAGGTACTGTAATCTCTGCCCTACATGCTAAACAGGAAAAGAACTATTGGGTCGTTGACAGTGGTTGTTCACATCACATGACCGGTGATAAGAGTAGTTTGTTAAACTTGAAAATTATGATGGCAGCTTAGTTATGTTTTGAGATGATACTGGTGCTAAAATTTGTGGGATAGGTTCAGTAAGTTTTGATGGCAAGCATAATACTGATGATGTCTATTATGTTAAGGGTTTAAGGCATAATCTTTTGAGTGTCAAACAAATGTGCAATAAAGGATATAATCTTGTATTTGAGGATGCAAGATGTGTGATCAAGAAAGGATCCAAAACAGTGATTGCTATAGGAAAGAAATCTGAAGGAAATATCTATCAACTTAAGGGTGTTGATGGACGATGCTTTATGACTCAGATTAATGACAGTTGGTTGTGTTGATGCGTGTTTTATGACACACCAAACACTCTAGAATAAAGAGTCCAAAGACACTCTATCCAATCTTGAAAAACTACCCCATATGCTAAGATTGCAAGAAAGATCATACAACAATTCCAATGTTTCGTAAGTTAGGTGTGGACAAGCTCAATGGATGATGTGATATGCTGGTATCACAAAGGGACCTTTGTCAGCAAATTGCTCAAAAGTAAGGACTTAGGTTGATTTGACATTGAATGCTCTATTTTTTTTTTTTGGATTTTTTGATTTTGAGATTTTAAAAAAAGGGAAAAAGGAATGAGAGTTCAGAAGTCCTATACTACTCCTATGAAGTCAAGAGACGGTAAGATTAAGTGAAACTAAGGAACAAGACTTTGTTTCGCCACGAAAACGACAACTACACAAAGCAAGTGCAATCTTCTATGATTTGTGCTTAGATTTTCTTACCAAGAATGATACCATCGAGAGAACAATATTATTCAAAGTAAGCAATTGAAGCATCCACATTATCAGCTCAGTCTAACTTTACACATTGAAAGGAAATCATCCATCCAAAGAAAGTATGAGTAAAAGTTCCACCAATCTATACTATCAATCTATCATTCATCTAAATTGCATTCAAAATCAAATACTACTTTGATCTACTCTATATGAAAGAAAAGTATGGAACCATGCAACCACTTGAAAATATAAGCATTCAAAGCAACTCATGCAATATGAACTTTATTCTCAAAGCAGTCTTAAGCAACAATTTCATAAATCCCTCTCCCATCCTAATGAAATGGAAAAACAAGAGTTTATATAGAGTTCGGAAAATTCAATAGACAGTCAAGATTAATTCAAGATTTCTATTAACAGTAGAGATTGAAAGAAAGCAACCCTAATTAGGGTTTCCCGGAATACAATTAGTGATCAATGAGTTAACAACAAGTGAACTGAAGTGGAGAGCTTATCCTTGGGGAGGCGCATCCTTATCCTCTTTGGTGGCATTATACTGGATAAATCTGGAAACTATCATGTTGACCTCCTCGATCGTGACAAGTGGCAGCGCATTGACCTTGTATTCTAGCAGATCCAAATCATCCGAACATTCTGCAAAAGCATCCTCCCCCTTGGATTCCTGCCGCTGGAAGGCATGGAAGATGCATAGGAAACAGGCTACCTTAGTCAAATTTTGTCTGAGGATCAGCCCAGTGGTGGCGAAGAAAATTCCTTGAACCTTGTGCTTCAAGTTTTCTAGCTACATGTCATTTGCTCGCACAATATCTTTTTCCAGTGCATTTGTAGCCACAGATAGAATCTACTCCCGGATTTCCTTCGTCCTTTCCTTAACTCAAATAGTATCAGCCTTTACCTTTTCCAAGACTTCATTTCGTGTGATCAATGCCAAGTACCAACTACTGAAATCATAAGTTGCGCCTGCTACAATCACCTTTCCATCAACTAGTTACTACTTCAGAACTCCTTTAAGTACTTTGAGACATGGAATGATTCTGTCTCGAATATCCTGAGCATTATCCCACATTTCCGCCAAAGCTGTAATTCTTGAGAGCAAAGAGGAAGTTTGCCCGTATGCCAATGCCAGTTTTTCTGTAAATATAGCTACCTCTTCTCTGTTGCTGATTAACCATTCTTTGGTCTCCTTGGTTGTAGTCTTCTCCTCTTCGAAAGTCTCCTGAGAAGTGTTCATTAATGCAGGAGCTGTTGAGTTGGTTTGGTCGAGAGCCTTGGTCAGATGCTGAATATATTCTTTGAGTCGTTCAACCTCTCGTTTGTATTCCTCTTTCTTTGCTACCTCCTTTTCCAGCCTTGCTTTGATAGTGGCAACGGAATTATCCAATTCTTCCACTTCCTGTCCTTTCATGGTAGGGCCCAAATCGACAATGGTAATGGCATAATCCTGAGGAGTAATTTCCTCCCTCGACTTGTCAACTGTCGGTACAGCAACTTCAACTGTACGATGCCTGGCTTCATCTCTTTGGATAGTGGAGAATGTTTTGGCAGGCTTCCTTGCACTGACTGCTTCCAATCTGCCTAAGAAATCGGCCATTTCATCTTCTTCTGGAATTTCTTCTGGTTCCTTCATCTTAAATCTCTCTTTTAGCCAATCAGGGATAGTTGGCTGCTCAATATCTTGTTCTTCTTGAATGTCTTGTGTTGTCAGACTCCAGAATCTCGGTGCCTGTAGGAGATGGAGGCTCTTCATCTTCTGGCTGAACAGGAATGGGAGAAGGAATCCTTATGTCTTCCAGAGATTCATCAATGTCTAGAATTTCATTTACATTTGCGGACACAACAGAATGAAGAGGTTTTGGCCTTTTCTTCTTCCTGGCAGGTTCCTCATCTACAATTTCTTTTCCTTTTGTTTCCTTCCTTTTCTTGGGGTTAGAGCTCTCAATTGGCTCATCTTCCTGGGATGCACCAGCATTTGAGGAGTAAGACTCTGCTTCGCCCATCAGAGTGTATGTCAAAGGCACACCCTTCCGTCGTAGTTCCTTAATCTGCTGATTTGCCCACCATTGCGAATACTTGATGACAGGTCTCATGAAGGTGGTCAAGTCTGAGATTTCTAGTCCTAACTGTCGCACGGGAAGAAGAGGCTGACTTTCATCAAAACCTGGCTGTGTATACTTGCCATCATCTTCAAGATGGTCCGGCACACGGAAGAGTTATGTCGTTCTAATTAGACTGACTGGCAGTCTCGACCATAATCTTTTCCTGACATCGAATTCATCTGTGGCATTGGCCCAGTAGTCCTCCAGGTCTACTTTGTGTTTATATTTCTTTCCTTTCACGGCTCTGATGTGATGGTGAGGATTGAAATTGGCTCTAGACCGGTAGGACGTGAATGGATACCACTGCATTTCTAGCCTAGCACCTTCAACAGCCTGTGCAGATGGGCAAGATTCTTCCATGTTGCCAATGAAGAACGGGAAAGTGATGGCCACTTTGCTCTTCACTCTCTGGAAATTTTGATAAGTTTCCAGTTGCCTAAGAACTTCCAACAGAATCATTCTGTGGGTGGGATAAATTGGGAGCTTGAACGGATTCCCAGTGAGTCCTTGAATTCTGATATAAGTGAATCTCGGAAACTAGATGTACCAGGATTCGTATCTGCTGATAAGGCTCTTGGCCTCATGAGTCAGCCTTTGATGCATCCCTCCTTGTAGTATCATCGTGATGTACATCAGGAATGCATCATGTGCTCTTCTGAAATGAGACTTCGCAGACAGCTGCAGCTGGGGGCCCCATTCATACACTTTGAATTCATTTTCTCTGTTGCCCATAACACCTTTGCATATTAATTCGAAATATCTATAGGCTCTTGCCAATAAATAGATGACATAGGAACTCATGTAAAATGACTTAGTCCTCTCCAAGTTGATCAATTGCTCATGGATGTTATCACTGATCATCCTCGACCAGTTGAACATTCTGACTCCTGAGGTGATCTCATCAATGAAGAAGTTCATCCATGTTT